>CATIWO010017751.1:0-14813 GCA_949673435.1 Macaranga tanarius | reverse complement strand
GAATAATATTCAAAACCACAAAACATACATTCGTAGCACCCTTTTCCGAATCAATTGGCTCCTCCATTTTAATTTTCAATTTCTTCACTGCTTTCTTTTCCTCTACCGCCACTTCTTCAACCGAATCCCTTTTTTTGTTCTAGGAGAACGAATGGCTTCAGAAGCTTCTTCCTTCTTTTTACCCTTCTTTGTACTCCTACACACTGATTTCTTTACAATTGCAACTCTATATGGTTTTCTCCTTCAAATTAGGTATTAATTCGACTATACTAACAATGAAGCAACAAATTAAATAGAACCCAAAAACCGTTCAATGTTACCAAACAATTTACCGCAGAAAAAAAGGTGGAAGAAGAACGTGGGAAAAACGTGGGGTAGAATGTGGGGAAGACGAAGAGAAAAAAAGAAAGATGAGGAAAAAAAACGCAGCCAAACAAGTCAAAACAAAAAGATGCAAAAGTGAAAGCCAAAATAAAAAAAAGGCAAACTTGAAAAGTAAAAGGACACGCACGTAAATAATAAAAATGGGAAGGGCATTTACTGTTAATGACTTCTAAAAGGGCTCTAGTTGTGTAATTTTCTCTATTTTTTTTAGTATAATAGATTAATAAAATATTAGTGTTTATAGAATTAAAATTAATTATAAAATAAAATAGAATAGAATAAAGTGATTCACATATACTAGTTAAATATTTTTAATAAAATAAAAAATTATAAATTAATTAAATTACTTTTAAAAATAAAAATTTACATTTTTATAATTTTAATTATATATTTTTCTACAAGAATAATCAAATAATACAAATCTAATTTAACATTTTTATATGTATAAAATAAATAAAAAAATATCATGTAATTTCATTAAAAAATAATTTAATAATTTTTTTAAAAATAATATTATAATTTACAAAGTGCAGGATTCTAATAGTTGATTTGTAAACTTAATTTTAAGGATGAATTTATCAACAAGGAACAACACATGCTCGGGAATGTGCATCTTCTCTCCAACTTCTAATATTTGATAAACAACATATATTTGTGTTTATATCATATCACCAACTTGCATAGAATTTTCGGATGATCTTATGCAATGCAAAATAAAAAAGATCTCTAACCTAGCAAAAATTAATTAATTTGAAGGCGTAAAGTGTATGGTTCAGCATGTGAGAGTAGGTAATAAACTGACCAATCAACCTTTAAGCGTAAGATTTGCAATACAGATCATCATCTACATTAACTAAAATTTCATCTGAAATTCCCATTAATTTCCCACTTAAGGAACTTGTCCCTGGTTCAGGGGAACTTGTCCTTATCAGTGTTTGGATGAGTTTGTGTAATTTATTAATTTTTTTTTTAAAAAAAAGAACTTATATATATATCAGTCTTTGAACATTAACAACCACCACAAAAATATATGACTTTTTCCTATATATATAGGCTTATAGATTGTAACTAATAATTGGTGGCCTCCAAGTTGTAGGTTATTGTGTCATCACTTCATTGAAAAATATATTTAATTTTTTTTTTATATAATAATATATAAAGTAGGCAAAATGCTTCGCGTTTAGGTAGTTCGGTGTTTAATTAATGGGTGGTTTTATAAAAGAAAGGGGATTAAATTTTGGCTAGTTGCCTTCTTTTTCCCAATTTTTAATGAGAACCTCGAGTTTTGCATTTATGCGCATGCTATAGCACCTTTGATAATTTGCAAATTGATATTGGAACATTAATTATCTCAAATATCACCCTTCAAGTTTATTTTTTTAATCTGTCAAAAAAAAAAATATGTTAAAAAAAACTGAATATTCAACATTTTTTTTATTAATTAAGAATTAAATTCCCGCTAACTTGTGTTATGATTAACATATTTTTTTTATTAATTAAAAATTATTGTAGCAATATATTTAATCAGACAATTACTGATTAGTAAAATACTACTACATGCTTTTAAATTCCAAACTTTAATTTAACCCTTTCGACGTCCGAAATATTAAGCATTTAAACCATGCCTATAGCCTATAGGTACACCTTTAATTTAATGGCCAAAGCATCATAAACACTTATGATTTATGAAGGGCTAGACATCGAGTCTAACTCCGCCCTTTACCTCGTTTGGAGTGATCCAAAAAAAACTCTGAGCCTATGTATATATTTTTGAAGCATAACTCAAATAGGAAGAGTTTTAACTTGAAATAATTGCGAAGTCAACTTTTAAAATTTTGAAGCTAAAACAAGATATGATAAAAAAAAAAATTTTAAATAATTATCAAGCTAAATTTTTATTTTTTATTTTTTTGTCAGATCACGAAATGTCCTGTATGAGCCCCACTTGTAGAGACCTTTAAATTTTCAAGCCAGCAAAAACGACTTGGAGGTTGATTAATCTCTAGGTGAATGAACTTAAAAATGAATCCCTTTAAAAAGGTGATGATAATCCATTAACAACCTAACCAATTAAAATAAGTAAAAAAAGAATCAGCTAAATTGTTCCTAAGCAACTGCTCATCATCATTTGTTATTTTTCATAATAGACTCCAATAGCCACCGGGAAAAGTGGAACGCGACTTCCTTTAAAAATCATTACTGAAAAAATTTTCAATTATCAATAAAATAACCTAATTACAATAAATAAAATATATACAAAATAATTTTTTAATTTATAAAAAATATAAATTTCAGTATATAAATCTAAAAAAATATATTTTTTAAAAAAATAAATGAAGATATTTTTAAAAAGAAGTTACTATTAATCATTTTTTTTCCTAGCATTAGTGTACTATCTTATTATATACTCAGAGAAATAACGAAATTGGATTTATTAATCAGATGTTTTTGGCTCTATATAGGCAGATCCTCTCGTAGCTGTCGAGGAAAATGACATAGCGTATAATGGTATTAGCCTATACTAAATAGGTGACGAACATAAATGGACAAAATTACGTTATGTGATTTATATTATTAGTTACCTAATCAATTTAAAAAATTTTTGAAAAAAATCTCAAGATCCCACTTAGGGAATTAATACGAAAATGCTTTGATTCACATGGAACAACCCATAAATTAGTTCTGATTAGACTCTGTTTAATATGGAGCTAACAAACTGTCAATTGCTTTTGCACAAAGGATATATATGCATGTTTGGTAGCTTATATACTAATTCTTCAACTTGACATTATTTAAGTTGTACTACTTGATTCAATTTATTACATATGATATAATAAAAAGAGGTGTGAATTATAAAATTTATAATAATAAAATTATAATCATTACTAACAACTAAACATATAAAATAAGGAAAATGTCAAGTGTTGCGGGTTGCGATGCAAACAGTGCATCGCAACCCGTGCCACTTGACAATTTATCCAAAGCCAAAAAAAAAATATTGAATGCACCCTGTATTGTGAGGGCATTCTTGTAAAACAGTATCATTCTCCATAAAATAAACAATAAATCGAGTTTACTGTTAATTTAGGTCAAAATTTAATTAAACCATTTACTTATTTTTTTTAATAAACAGTTTACTGTTAATTTACGTCAAAATTTAATAAAACCATTTACTTATTTTTTTAATAAACAGCTTTATTAGGTCAAAATTTAATAAAAGCATTTACTAATCATTTTTTATAATGATATTATATTTTTATTTTTATTTCAAAAATAAAATTATTTTATTAATTATTGCCATTTCATTGTATATTATATTATTTTATTTATTTATTCTAATGTACTCAAGTCTCAAATTATCTATAGAAAAAATAACAAATTATTAATTATATTATATTAAAACTTAACTACGTAAATTAATATTCTTATATATGTATTCTATGATTAATTATAAAATTTAAAATAAAATTAATGGAGTAATGGACATACAAATTAAGTAACTAATCATCCATAATTACATAAACTGAAAATTAGATCATAATAATTTTTTTCATCTTGAGTTTTATTTTATTTGACACAATCTTGAGTTTTATTATGAATTTTTACCAAATGAAATTATTCTATTGATAAATACTAAAATACAAATTAGACTTATAATGTGATTATTTTTTGTAATTTTTAAATTTGAGAGAATAATTCATTAAATATTAAATAGAAAAATTCTAAATCCAAAATAACATATTGCAAGAATTTCCACACAACATTCTTTTAAGAATTTTATATCCATTGGGTTGGTATATAATAATAAAAAAATTATCATCTTTTGAGCTCGTTGAATTATTACTCATTTATATCATATGATCAAATTGAAAAGAAAAAAAGTGGTTTAATGAAAACAAATCTTATAAATATTTATAATAAGTCAATTAGTTTTAATTAATTTAATGAACTACGTGAATAGACAACTCAACTTACAAAGATCTTATTTATTTATTAATTAATATGTCGTAATTACTAAATTTTCTTTTCTAAAAAAAAAAAACACTTTGGGTCAGCTCCATATTGTAACTAGTACAAATAGAGAGCACATTTACACTAGTGAATTAGAGCCGACGCTAAAATCCATTTCTTCCCTTCTATTGAAGATCATGGCTTATCCATACTATTCTCCTCCACCACCACCACCATCAAACCACTATTATATCTATCCATCACCACCTCCTCCGCCACCCCCGCTGCCGCCACCACCGCCTCCGCCTCCTCGTCATCACCACCATCATAAGCCATCTCCTCCACCACCAAAACATCACCACGACCATAAGCCACCTGCACCATCCCCATTTCCGCAAACACCTCCATGTCAATATTGCACACATCCCCCATCGAGAGCTCCCCCGTACACGTCACCACCATCACATTCACCTACTAGCCCAGCTCCAGCGCCTTCTCCCCATAAACCAAAACCCCCTCATATTCCTCCACCAAGCCACACTCCTGGTCCAGTTCCACCCCAAAACTCACCCCCAAAACCAACTCCTACTGGAACAGCTCCAGTGCCCTCTCCTCAAAAACCAACTCCACCTAAACATTCTCCACCAAGCCATGCTCCCAGTCCAGCTCCACCATCAAACTCTCCACCGCATTCAACACCACCATCAACTTACCCTTTATCACCTCCAACCCCATCAAAAGGTCCAGCTTCACCACCAAAGTACCCTCCACATGCTCCACCACCGCCACCTATTCCCGGTTACACTCCACCTGTTTATGGTGCACCTCCACCAATACTTAACGCAGTACCACCTTCATCAAATATAGTAGCACCACCTCCAGGAAACAACCACACAACTGTAATCGCAGTGTGCGTGTCACTTGGCGGTGCATTCTTTCTTGCATTCCTTTTGGTTGGTCTTATTTGTTTGGCCAAAAAGAAAAAGAAGCCAGTTATGGTTCCGACACCAGTTCCAGCAGTTTGCGTAGAAGAACATGAAGTAATTCAAGAAACAATCGCAACAGGACCATGTGGAGAAGAAGTTGTTACAGTGTCAGTTGAAGATGATGTGCAAATTCATGAAGTTGTAGCTGGTGGTGCTGTTGTTGCAGCGGCAGCTGGTAGCTCACATAAGGGGGCTGCGGGTGGCCCTTCTTGCGAGCCTGAGAGTCCCCACTATGGTCAAAGCCACTACCATCAATACTGAAACTCTGAAAGTCTTTCTTTAGCCATCACCTTTGCTAGTCTTGTATGCAATAAGTAATTTGTGGAAAAGGACATGAACGATTGTTATTATTATTATTATTATTATTTCTTTTACATTTGATGATTATTTGTATTTCCATTGTGTTTGTTTTTTTATTGTTGCATCCAGAAATCTTTATAGATATGCAGTGGATTAAATTTTATGTGTTGAATAATAAAGAAGCAATTTGCTGAGTACAAAAAAAGTATGCATTGAGATATAATTATGTTCCAAACAAAAATTTTCATTGTTTTAAATGGGTTTTTTTAGTGATTTTTTTTTTTATTTGTCTTTAACCACTCTAATAATCCATTAAACTTTAACTAATCTAATTTAATTTAGATAGTATCACAAGGACGGTAAAAATCTCCTAATAACTATTTAATGTGACTGTTTTCGATAAAATTCAAACTTAATACCTTAACTTAAGCGAGTACAGCTCCCTATCAATTGATCCAAATGGTCAAATACACGCATACACTAGGTCAGAGACATAACACACCCCTTCACAAAATTATGGCAATTTTGTAAAGGCATGCTAACCCATATAACCCAAACACACACATTCCATAACCAATGTGGGATCTCGAAAGACCAGCCCACTCCCCGGTTCCCGTGAATAGGAGACACCACACCGCACACATTTACAATTGCATATTTTTTTGAAATTAACAAAACATACAAATACACGTACACACTAGATCAGGGACATGACACATTCCTTCATAAAATCATAGCAATTTTGTAAAGGCGTGCTAACCCATATAACCCAAACACACACATTCCACAACCAATATAGGATGCCGAATGACATGAAAAAACTCTTTTTAAGTATATATATAGGAATATTTTAATATTTTTCAAGACACTGACAAAATATTTTTTATGTTTAAATTTACTAATAAAGCTTATCAATAAAAAAATACTTATTATAGTAGAAATAAGAAAGGAATGACAGGTATAAATGTATATTAATTAAATGTTTCATAAACTATACTAAAATAGTCACCTATCTAATTAATTGTTTTTCTTGTGTCATACATGAGTAGAGCTAGACAATGATTGTTCATCAAAAAATTAATATAATATTACAGTAGTCGATCTTGAAGGAATTTTCCTTATGTCTTGGCATACATACATACGACATGGGATTTTGTAGACGTATATTGAGAAATTTTCAGCAGTTAAATATCACTAGTTCTAATTATATTTTGTCAATATAAAGTGGCTTATCATAAAAATAAAAAGAAGAAAAAAGAAAAGAAATGAGAAAGAGCTATAGTGTTAGCAAGGATGAGTAGTCCAATAGTATCATTCCTTTCAAGGTACGAAGCATTCAATTTTTGTCTACCCTTTCTGTTAAAAAAAAAAACAAAAAAACAAAAAAACAAAAAGAGAGAGAGAGAAAGGGCTGTAGTGTTCAAATGCATTGTGAGTCGAAAATTCAGGGCATATGTAAAGAGTGTCAAATGTTAACGCTTTGTGAGATATTATATATAGGACAAAAGCTCAATATTTGAGCTCTTGACATGAAAATCATATATACATTATCGGAGGCGGGAGCGAGCTGGGCAATTGGTAACACTGCGAACATGGGTCGTAACTGCATGTGAGTGGCAGTGGCAGATATGGGAAATCATTGGCGTCGCAACTTGCAACGCTACAGTGCGTCGCAAGTGCGACGCCAATGTCCATACTACCCAAAAAAAAAAAAAAAAATACAAATGCCCCCCTGTTAAATGGGGGCATTTTCGTCCCCCCATATTGCAATGGACGTCGCAAGTTGCGACGTCCATCAGCATCCGGCAGATATATATATATATGTGTGCTATAGTTTTGGAAAAGGATTATAAAATAAAATGAATTAGAGGCTTTTGTTAGGTTTTGAAGCTTTGGATATTGGTACAAAGATAAAATGCTTGTGGAAGGACAAGTGCTCTATTTGTCTTTATTTGGTGAGAGACACTATTATTCATGTTTCCATAAGAGACATGTATCATTATCCTTATAGTAAATACTTCTGAAATCCCTTCCCCCATATACTTGTTGTGGTATAAGATTAAGAGCTGCCTAATTCCACATCCATTGTTAATTAAGTCTGTTTCTGCCTGCTTAGGCAATGACTTAGTTTGTTACCATATCCATTAATTCGTTAATGTGCAATAAGAGTGTAGGCAACGGGGTTCAGTGCGCCCAAGTGTTTGGCGACAACGGTACTGTATGGGCTCAGAGACCCACTACGAATACAACTTTGGGCCTTTTGATAGGCTTAAGTCGGATAATGGAGTCGCCATGGGTGAAATTCAGGATACTTTTACAGCAAATGGATCCTATGGAGGGAGCCCAGCAGCCGTCTTTAGAGACTGAATCTGGAAATTGGGTATAGGCTTTTGAATGGCCCACCCGACTTTGCGATCGGCCTCCGTTTGTATTTTGTGTTTTGTTATTTTTTATTATTTAATTATTTCTTTAATTACATGCACTATTTTATCCAAACAATTTTCAAATTTTACAATTTAGTTCCAGTTGGTTAAATTAGTCAATTTACATATAATTTAGTCTGATTTATCACAATTATCATATACAAAAATAACATCCACACCATTCATAACAGATAAAATAACAACAAAATTAAAAAGCACCCACAAAGAAAGTGGGGAGGAGAAATGAGTTACAACCTTTTTTTAATGCCAAATAAATAAAAGATAAATAAACAAACCACACCTAAAAATAACCTAAAGCCAAAATCAATTTTTGTAGCCCGTAGGCTATCTAATATTTAGACATGTATAAAAAATAAATTGTGATAAATTTCTCCAAAAGCAAATAACTTTCAGAAAAGTTTGTTTCTACAACAAACAATAGTTCCCAAACAGTGTAAAGTCAGATTCTTTTGCCAATGAATGGAAGTTCTCAGCAGCATAAAATTGAGTACCAAAACCCTTCTATCAAATTTTTTCTTTTCCATGTATTATGCTTGTCTCTTCTTTCTTTGCTTTTTTTTAAAAAAAAAAATTATTGGCTTTCTCTCTTTTTTTTTCTAATTCTCTATTTTTTTTTTATCAAAACCACCTTTCTTTTTTTTTTCTTTGTGATTTTTTTTTTTTATTTAAAGAGTTCCTTCTTCTCCTCTCTCATGTCCCACTCTCTCACTTTTCTCTCTCTCCCCCTCTTTCCAAGTTCTAGAGGAACGTAATTTTTTTTTTTTTGTACCGAGACGTCGCTTCTACGGCTTTTATCAAATGAGCCCACAAAGCTCACAATAAGATATCATAAATTTGCCTTTGCAAAAAACAAAAAGCAAATAATTATATATATATATATATATACATTTATTATCATTTCATAATTAATGGGTGTATAATAGACACACTGGATGTGTATATATATGTACTTTCCACAAATTTTTCGCAATTAATTTCATGCTTTTTTCTGCCTGTATCATGACCATATTGTAGTTAACTTCTTTCCACTTGTTTGGATGTTTCTTCTTCCTTTTTTTTTTTTTTTTTTCTGTCTCGTTTTGTGCTGGCTATGTTTGTATGGGTTTCAAGTTCAGTGGGCTGTATTTCTTGTGTTGTGGCCTTGTGGGTTGCGGTTTTTGTCTTTGTTTTTCAGAACTTCTTTTTACTTAGATTAGGGAGAGGCACTTGAAATCATTTTCTTAAGTGGTTTTTTCCTTCAATATTATTATTAATAAAACTAATATATTTGCTTATTAAGAAAAAAAAAAACCCAAATCCCAACTCGCAAATGCCATTTCATGTTGTGTACATATCTGGGTGCATCAGATTCAGATAGATAAATGTAGCATGGTGTGAAAGCAGGCCAATTTGGAATTCTATATGATATGAAAATGTTGTGCAAACATATGAAAATTTGAATGAAATTGGGTTTCTTAGACACTATCAATTGGATATAAACACAAGAAACTTTGGTCTTCCTGGAATGTTCAAGTTACATAGATACTACTATATATATTTTTATAAACATAATGTATATATGATTATAATTAACCAGAATATACTCCAAAAAGCCATTCCCTCAACTTGCTTTTTTCTTTTATATGTATCCCATTTTTCAATGAACAAATTGCCTCAAGTTCCTGTCACGTGATGCTTGTAGAATTGAGGGAATGGAATTATTCATCCACACACACTCATATATATAATAAATTAGGAGTAATTAATTATATGATAATGTCATTATCATATCATGGTGTTCATACATTAATTGTTGCTCATTTTGTAGGAATTTAGGTTTTTATGAGTTTAGGTTCTACTGTCTTTGATTTCTTTTTTTATCTATTGGGATTTAAAATGTAGTTTCTACATTTTTTTTTTCAAAAAAAAAAAATCATTTTATATTAAATAAAATGAAAAATTTTATAATATAAATTTACTAGTTTAATTAAATGATATTGATTGACAAATTTAAATTACTTATTATGTATTATCAAAACTAATTAATTAAAAAAAATCATGTTACCAATAAGGAAGTAATCAAGTGATAATTTCTTTTCATAGGTATTTTGAGGTGCAGAGTTTAAATTTTTCTGTTGTCAATCTAAAAGGAAATGATTGTTATCTATTGTCCAGTTAATTGATATTTAGATAACATGATCTCTTTGTTAAAAAAAAAAATCATGTTATCCTATTGGTACTTCTTAATAGTCCTATTGGATGTCATTTCCTTAATAGTCCTCCTAGTAATCTAGTTCACTTGTTAAATCAAGATGTAAGGGGAGTTGCACGGCCCCGTATGTGTATCTCATGATTGTTTATGCTGTTGCCTCCTTCTAAAAGAAAAAAAATAAAATTCATGTTATACATATGGTAGAAACTGGAAAGCCACGGCCTCAGATGAGATTGGATGTTACCTATTATATAACCTATAGTCAATGTGCGAATGACCCAGTAGTTTATGTCGTTAACAACATGTAGAAGATAAGCTGACTATATATTATTCAATTTGCAATTTTGCAATTTGTTGCTAAGTTAAATATGAACATAAATAAAAGAGTAAAACGCACGTATCTCTGACCATGAATTGAGAAACATGCAACTTGAACATTTTACTTCATTTAATTTATGTATTCTATTTACGTGTTCATATTTAGAGTGCACAACAGGCCAACCTAATTAATCAATGACCCAATCGGGTAGTGTTATTGCCAGACTCAAATTTTGTCAAGGCCACAATTGAAAAGATTATCATTTAGTACATTTTGATTATTTCTGTAGATTATGAATTAGTTTTTTTTTAATTCTTTTTTGTTGATATTTTAGTATTTAGTTATATCCAGAGATGATTCATTATTGAAAAAAAAAAAAAATTAATATTAGTGTTTTCTTCAATTACAGGTAGAGACTAATTTTTATTTTTTTTGACTAATATTGGTTAAATAAAATTTAGTCTAATAAAAATTTAAATGATATAATATCCTACCATAAAATATTTTTACAGAAATTCAGTAAAACTTTACATATTAAACCAATTATTTAGATTATAATGCTTTGTTCTTGTTTAGTTCAACTGTTTATATCAGCTGGTAGCTGATAAATAAAAATCGTTTGGTGAAATTCTGTTAGCTGTTATTGTTAATATGTTAAATGACCATTAAGGGTATAAATTATTTTTAAATATAATTTGATACATCTCTTATAATTATATTTTTAATTAAATAAATTATTTAAAAATATATATAGTATTAAATAATAATTTATTATCTTTATTTTATTTATTATTAAAATTATTGATAGAAACTATTTGAAAATTAACGTTAAAATATAAATCTTGTTAATTTAAATTTTTTAAAAAATATTATAGATATAAACATTATAATTATTTAATTGCTAACTATAAATTAAAAAAAATATTTATTTTATTATGGATTAAAAAAATAAATTTATACATTTACTTTTAAAAAATTGTAGTTGTTATTAATTATTTTTAAAAAGAATAATAAGGGTAATATAGTCTAAATATAAAATAAATTTAAATTAACTCTTAGCTGTTGGAAAAAAGCTCCAAAATGGAGCTGATCAAGTTTTGGATAAAATCAGCTATCAGCTATGGATTTGATAACTTTACCAAACACCTAAAATGTAGCTGATTGAGAAAAAATCTTTATCAGTTACTCAAATAAGCTGAACCAAATACCCTTAGTGATGGATATGATTTTTACATTGTATTTTCATAATAAATATGTGATATTTAATTTCTAAAGAAACTTCTCTTCCCCCTCCCTTTTTTTTCCGTCAAATAAAAAAAATAAAAAATAAAAAATAAAAAAGTCGTATTATACATTAATTATAGGACGCTGATAGGCGTCTCGCACAGAAACACCTATCACGCGTTTTTGGAGAAAAAAACAAAATGTCTTTTCCCCCAAAATTACCATTTTACTCTTATTTAATTAATAATAAAAAATTATATAATAATTAAAAAATATATATTTTAATTATTTAGTTAAATAAATTGACAAAATCTAAAACCTAAAAAATAACTGTGTGAACCCGTCGTGTCATAATTTACAAACTCATATAATATAATATATTTATTTATTTATTTTTGTATAATATAAAAATTATTTAATAATAAAAAATATATATTTTAATTATTTAATTAAATAAATTGAAAAAATTTAAAATCTAAAAAAGAACTGGGTGAACCGTCGTATTATAATTTACAAACATATAAATTATAATTTTATTTTTTAATTAATTATTTATTTATTTATAATAAAAGTTGCCCTCCCCGCGAGACAATGCACGCCAAGCATTTTCCTTAATTATATTGTCGATAAACATATAAATTGAGCAAATCCAATTTTAGAAGTAATGCGACTACTTTGGACTTTATGAAGAAGCTGCAGCACTAGCAGTAGTGCAGTACTATAAATAGAGCATACCCTCCGTTACAATTTTATTCATCTTCATTGCACAGCAAGTTCAATTCTGTATCTTTGTTAACAATGGATTCTCGCCCTTATTATTCTCCTCCTCCACCATCACCTCCTTACCCTTATTACTCTCCTCCACCACCATCACCTCCTTACGCTTATTACTCTCCTCCACCACCATCACCACCTATGTGTAACGAGACGACACCTCCCCCGCCAAAACCACCTCAACATCCAT
The DNA here is from genome assembly GCA_949673435.1 of Macaranga tanarius. Classification (NCBI taxonomy): domain Eukaryota; kingdom Viridiplantae; phylum Streptophyta; class Magnoliopsida; order Malpighiales; family Euphorbiaceae; genus Macaranga; species Macaranga tanarius. The sequence continues at coordinate 2,050 of CATIWO010017751.1, read as the reverse complement.
GTAACCATACACCACCACCACCACCACCACCACCACCTCCACCTCCACCACCATGTTACCATATACCACCACCATGTAACTATACACCACCACCAACAATTTGCGAATGTATTTGTCCACCACCAAAATGGCCTCCATATCCCCAGGCACCAACACCATACTCACCAATAGCACCATCACCAATGAGCCCCGGCGGTGATAACACCACAATCTACATAGCAGTGTTTGTGTCAGTAGGAGGAGTGTTCCTCCTCGCATTCCTTGCACTCGGGCTGTTCTGCTTTGCCAAGAGAAAAAAGAAAGGAGTAGTTCTGATTCCAGCTGAAGCTGAGGCTTGTGTAGAGGAACATCAACATGTCCAGGAGACTATCACTACTACCCCTTGTGGTGAGCAAACTGTGAGTGTCACTATAGATGATACTAAACAAATTCATGAAATTGCAGAAGCGGGTGCCATTGAATCAGGGTCATCTCATGATCATAACTATAATCACAAAACTTGCTAGCTTTATGTCCACCTGATCTTCAAATCAAATTAATCATTCTTCAATTGCTTGAACTGAGTAATAGTACTTATAGTACTGGTGTGAACTTTCTGCATATGTATTTGTTGCTTTGCAATAAGTTTGATTGGCATGCATGTATTGGGCTTGCATAATTATTGGTTTTGTTGTGTCTACAAGTGTTCTTGTTTTTGTTGTTGGTATAAATCAAGATGAAATAAAACAGCAGCTACTTCTACAGCTGCTTAATAAATGTAACGAATGTCACAGAATAAGGTGGTTGCTCTATCGGTGATAAGCATAAGGTGGTTGCTCACTGATAAGCATACTATGTATTGATCTCACTTTTTTCCATTATGCATTAAGTTCCTGGTTTTTGTTTTTTCTTTTCTTTTTTAAATTGTATATTTTTTGTTTTTTTGTTTCATGGATAAGAATTGATGTAATGGAGAATGTTTCTTACCAAGTAAGTATATAAATATATATATTACATTTTAATTATTTAATTTTAAATATAAAATATTTAAATGTATATATGATTAATTATTTATTATAAATTTATACTGATAATTAATAATGGGTTTGATTTTTTGTTTAAGAAATATATTTTGATAATTAAATTTTTTAACAAATATTTTCGATTATTAGATCAGAACGTTGAATTTGCAATTTGTACATGTTTACCTTTTAAATTTATATTTGGAAAGCACATTAATAACATTATCTATTTTTCAGAAACACATTAATAACATTATTAAAAAAAGCACATTAATAATAATAATATGTCACTAACGATTAGTATTAGTTGCTAGAAGTTATTTTTGTTTAAATTAAGGTTTCGAATTTGAGTTTGAATTCTAGTGAACGCAATCATATTTTATAGTTGTTGAAAATTTTTTACTGAACTAAATTAATCAAAACTTAATAGACTTTAAATACCTGTGATTCCAAAAAAAAAAAAAAAAAAAGTCCCCAATTCAAATGCTTCCTGTATTATCAGGCAAATGGGGTGAAATTGTAATTTTAAAAAAAAATTGTCATATCACCTATGTGGTTACTCTCATAATAATTATAATAATTCAAATAATAACAATAATAAAAAAGAAAAGGTCAAAGTTCTTTCTCGACTTGTTCATTTTTGGAAAGTCAACTGGTAATAATCAATCAAGCCCGTTGAATAGCCCAAAAGTGTATGGATTTAAGTTCATGTATCCAAAGGTCCTTTCTGATCCCTCATGGGCTGTAACTGTTAACAATTACACACAAAATTTTGTTCTAAATCTAACCCATAAATAAATGGAAACTCTTGTTTTATTTTACTTTTTCTTGAAAGAGGAAAGTTTTACTTATTTGAACAAATCTATAATAAGAGGATACATAAATAAATTCAAATGAAAACTATAGATATGAACCAGATGAAAAGTTTTGGGAGAAGTTTTCTATTTCATTTTCTCAAAGAAAAAATACATTATGTAGTGGTTTATATACAGGAATATACAAAATCAACAAATGACAAGTGGCATATTCAAGAACGTTCTATAAGAATA
>CATIWO010017747.1:0-12080 GCA_949673435.1 Macaranga tanarius | reverse complement strand
CGCAGTAACTAAACTTGCAATGAAGATTCATTTTATCCAGAAAACATGAATCAAACAAAATACAATAAAGGTGCATTTCAAGAAGGCAACAAAGCGTGTAAAAGACCACTCTGAGTCACAGAGGCGCACGCCTCTACGTTATAGGGGTGTGCGCCTCAGCGAAAAAGGGTGCACACCTCATTGCATAAAGACACATGACTAATTAACGGTCAGAAATTCAAAAGTTGAAGTGCTACAGTGCAGAGGCGTGTGTGTCTACATAGGGGCGTGCGCCTCTATGAAGGCACACACGCCCTCTAGTTAAGAACAAAATGAGTTCAGAAGGATAATCAGATACCAATAATCCAAAATAACATTTCAAATCAATATACAAAGGCCAAAAACAAGCTAATTGCTTAATGAACACCAAAAATGAATACTCAAATGAATCACATAACAATCTAATAACAAACAATTAAACAAAATAAATTTTAAAAGATAGGAGTAAGGAAAAGGTTACTGTGAAGCTTGAATGGAATGAATTTTTACCCTCAGATAGTCCAAATTGCTCCTTTTTCTTCTGGCTCAGATTCAGACCACATATGGTTTCTCTTGGATTTTTCCATTCTTTTTTTTCTTTGTTTTCTTCTCTCTGGTTTTTACTTTTTTTTTCTTTCTCCTCCATTTCTCTTCCCCCCCTTTTTCTCTACAGATTCCCCTCTTTTATCCATCTTTCCCACTCTTTCTTTTTTTCCTTTCTTCTCTCCCCTCTTTCCTCCCCATTAAACTGCCACTAATGGCAGTAAATACAGAACGTGGGATAGTTTTCCCACGTTCGGTATTCTGTGCATTACTTTTTTTTTTTTTTACACTCTACGTCACAAAGGCGTGCGCCTCTAGCGCACAGAGGCGTGCACCTCTACTGACGAGCAATGGGCCTTAAATGGGTCTGATCTAGTTTGGGCTGAAAGCTTTGGTTTATGGACTGGGTTAGGTGCTTTAGGTTTGCCAGGTGGGTTTTGGGCTTTTTCAAATGGGTCTGAATCCAATCCTTCATCAATCTGGGCTTAAATGCAGACTTTCATTATTGGGCTTTGGCCTCGCGGGCCGGGCTGGACCTCATATCCACAGAAAGGTTGCTTGATTAATTGAGAGATGCAATAGTATTTTTGAAGATAGATTTGGAACTGGGATGTTGGAATTTTGAATGATAAAACATTTTATTTTCAAATATGGTATGTAAAACTGGAAATGGATGGTATGAATTTATGATTATGTCATTTGGATTGATTGGTACACCAGATGCACCTAAGTCATCAATGAGCAAGACTCTTCGATAGTATTTAAATATTGAGGTGAAAGTATTGGTAAGTAGTTATCAGATATAATGAATGATATAGACTCACAATAATAGCGAAAGAAGTATGTGAATTCTATTTGTTCATTATCCTTGTGTAATCATGATAGAGTAGATGAGTTATTATGATGATTATTTTGATGAACCATACTTCTTGAGTTGTGTTATGAATTGTGATGGTATTAGAATTATGGTTGTAAGCGTGTATATATTATGAACTTGAGTTTGGTTCATTGGATATAAATGAGGTTATGTTGGAAGTAAATGTTGATAAGTTGATTGGCTAAGTGTCCATTAACAAGGTAAATGATACCAAACAATGAGAGTGAGATGTGAAAGTGTGTATTATTGCGATATGCTATCCATATTGTTGAAATAAATGTAAACATTAAATAAAGTAATGAGATATAAAATTCGTATGATGTGTACTAACTTGCTTATTGATTATATTTATACTCTTCTAGTAGGGAATTGACATGTGTTATTGTGAGTAAAGATTTTATTTTTAAATATTTTTTGTAGTTCTAGAATTCAATGTTTGAGGTGAAAATAAATTTATGAGTGTGAGACAAAAGTCGCAATTATTAAATTTGCATAATCTTTGGGATCTTTTAATGGTATGCAATATATATAAATAAAGCTTCAATTTTTCTTGTGAAATTACTTAGTTTAGTGTAAGTAAAATGTTCATCCTTGCATGTTATATTATTATGTGTCTCTACTAATTAGGAGATTGAAAGAATAATAGAATCTTGTGGTTACAACCTCTATATGTCACAAAAGAATTAAATTTAAATATGAGAACTTTGGTCCCTTTATATTGAAGAGGTGCGATATATGTATGTCGGTTAAATAGGAACAATCATTCTTTTATGTTTAAGGTTTAACATATATATAAAGATGAGATATTTGTATTAGTTGTAATTCATTCCTTTAGGCACTAAATTCATATGATTGAGAAGGCTAAATAGGGAATTTTAAGATTTGAAAGAAAAGGAAATTTAGTCTGAAAATAATAGACAGTATGAAATTGTAAAGAAGGTGGACCATTGGCATATAAATTAGATTTGCCAAGTAAATTGTTATCTAATCATGATGTATTCTATATGTTTATATTGAAATGGTATAGATTGGATCCTAGATGTGTGATACAAAAGCCTGAAATAGAGATTTCTAAAAGATTAACGTATGTGGAAGAATCGATAGGAATTCTAGATTGAAAGGTGAAGCGATTAAGAAACAAAGGGATTCCAATAGTAAAGGTAAAGTGAAGTCATCATTCACCTAAAGAAGCAATATAAGAAGTAGAAGAGCTAATGAAGTATAAAAATCCGTATCTTTTTCTGGAAAATAGTGAGTTATTAAATTTCGAGGATGAAATTTTTTTTAAGGAGGGAAGAAATATAACACCCGCCTTTCTAGCATACATATTTATGATGTATGTATTGTATGTGGTGTATAGTACATAAGTGGACCTTATTTAAGAAAGATAAGTGTATGTGTTATAGAGAAAGACTAGATTGTAAGGTAAGTTTGGAGTTAATTATCACAATAAAAAGTTATGGGCTATTGTGAATTAATTCTAATTTATTAAAGAGTTAGTGGGTAATTGTGGAGATATTTAGTTATATATATTATTTAGATTATTATTGTTATTATTATTATTATTGGTAATAATTATACATTAAAAAGGGAAGACTTTAGGGAGGTAAATTGCTTGGTTAATTATGTACACAAATGGAAGGTTTTGATTGGTTAGTGGGTTGTGTGTATATGTGTGTGTGTGTTAGTGAGTTGTGTAGAGATTTTAGAAGAAGAAGAGAGTGAGTTTTTGAGTGATTTTTGGAGAGCTCGTGACCTTGTTCAAGCTATAAATTCATTGCTTTAGGAAGCCATAGAAGGTCTTATATCCATTGGAGACTAAATTGGTAAGCTTTGTTTGTATTATTTATTGATTTAAGTTAAGTTTGGTTGGTTGTAAATTCGGGTTCTGTTCCTCTGTTTTTCAATTCCATTGTTTTTGCTCTAAATAGAGCTATAGAGTTCTAATTTGAGCAAGGTTGGACTTCCTAAAAACTTCAGAGAGTCCTCTACATTTCTTATATTTTGAGTTCGGATTGATTTTGCTGCTATGAAGGGCAATTAGGGCCGGACATTTTATTGCTTACTATGAGTGCCCTATTCTACCTGAATGGATTCAAAAATCCATAATTAATTCTCTACATGTGCTATTGGCATGATTTCAGTTGGTAATGAAAGTAGACTCGTATATGTAGAGTCTGTATGAATTTGGTGATTATTAGATGTGTCTATAATTTTTAAGAGCATCATGAACTTCATGAATCAAACATGACAACAGTAGTATATAGGTTAGTTTGTGAATTTTATGGTGTGTTGGTTATATGGTGATATCTAGAGTTTTAAAACTTCAAATTGACCAAGGTTTGATGGTCTAGAAACTTAAAGGAGTCCTCTATAACTTTTATATTTTGACTCTGAGCTAATTTTGCAATTAAGGTTGTTTGGTAGGGCTTGACATTTTCTTGCTCTTGCTGTCAGCTCTGTTTTACCCAGATTTAATACAAAAAATCCATAATTAATTCTATACATGTCTGATTTGATTAATTCTAAATAGAATTAGAAGTAGACTCATATGTCTAGCTTTAGTATTATTTTCATGATTTTTAGACATGTATGTGAATTATTTGGATACTTTGAACCTTAAACATGAAGTTGCACCTAGTTGCATTTAGTTGAGTTGGATGCAAGAGTCATGCTTATTATATGGTATTGATGTGTAGTTATATGTAGGCATTGACAAGAATAGAGGAGATACCAATCACTAAGAGGAGCTTTTCTTCTTGAAGGAGTTGAAAGCTTGGAGGTAAGTAATTGTTGACATAATGCTTACATATACGGATTTTCAAATAACAATAATTATTTAACTATGTTGAGTTGTGTATGTCATTCATGGTAGCAATAATGATATATATATATATATATATATATGGTTAGTTTACTTTTGATATATTTTCAGTTTATGATCTATGATTTTGGTATATTTTTGGTATATGAACGGTATATTCTCCATTTATAATTGTGTATATTAATGTTATGAATATGAGAATGTGTTGTAATGAATTGTGAATAATGCAAGCCACTTGAGGTAGTATGGTTATACATGTATTGTTGTGAAAATGATGAATCATATGCATATGATTGTGTGAGGAATGTGAGGAAAACGTGTGTGTGTGGAGACTGAGCTGGGCAGAGAGCCTCAACTGAAAATGAATCTGAGACTAAGGTGGGCAGAGGGTCTCAGATGTGGCCATTAATGTGAGATATGAAAATGTATGAGATTCTGAGATTGAGCTAGGCAGAGAACCTCAAAAATGGCCACTTGTATATGAAAAATATGAAAAAGAAAAGAAAAAGAAAAAAAAGTAAGGTTTGTGTGAAACGTGTGTGATGTGTGTTGAGAACTCATGTCGGATACTAACTTGCGTAAACATGCATTGTTGCATCATGTTTTTATTTAAATGATGAATGTTGATATGAGATTATGATTATGGATTACTTAAAATGGGTGATTGGTGTTAAAGGTGAATGTGATGATTATGGTGGGGTGTAGATAATGAATTATATACTTTCATATATATTATTGTTAATAATTGCAGGTTGCTCTTGTTGCTATGCTATTGAGAAATTATTGTGAATTGTTTAATAATTGTAGAATTGAACTATCAAGATGTAAACACGGGTCAAGACATGGGCGTGTCTCTAACCGTGTGTCAATACACGACATGTCTTAGTAGAGACATGGGCATGTTTGGGGTGGCAATTTTAGATAGAGAGATACACAGGCATGTCCTTGGCCGTGTCTATATATGGTATTTTGGACAGTGAGGTGCATGGGTCGAAAAACGGCCATGTTCCAAACTGTGTTCCGACTATGAATTTTGTCTATTAGACTACACAGGGAGAGACACACCCATATAGTCCACTTTTAGTTGTTTTAATTATTTCATGTTAATTAGTTCTTGAGGAGAATTATATGTATACTTATCTTAATAATTTCTTATTGAGTCACAAGCTCATTCCTTTGCAAATTGTGGTTTTCAGGGCATAGTTAGCTAGAGCTGAAGTGTGCCCCTGTAGAGAGCTCAGGTGGGTCCGAGGAAAATTTAGTGCAGTCATTTTCACCCTCATCATCATAACATTCGGGCATTTTGAAAATTAAGTCCATGTGTATATTTTAACATCATATAAAATATGTGTTAAGTATTTTCAATGTATTGAACAAGAGTTTTATTTATCTATAGATATATGCTTATTTTTTAAAAAATAATTTTCGCATTGCCACTTGTATGATCAACATTGTGAATCCGTATATATGGTACTTGAGGGTGCTATAGAAATGAACTTCCGTCTCTTCCCCGACAACATAATAAGTCATATCTATCCAATGAATAGTCATTCTATGTACATTATTTACAATATATATTTTATGCTGAAAAGAAAATAAAAGTAGAGTGGTGAGTATTTTCTTAAGAAAATACCAAGTGAGTAGACAGAATACAATGCTATCGCAAGAAACAATAGGAATAATCAATAACCGGGACATTTTAAAAATAATTAAAATTATTTCCACTTTACTTATAAAATAATCCATAAAGATTAAATAAGTTTACAATCAAGTCAAAAGAATTATTCAAATTAATTCTTTAAAGATTCAAATCTGGCTTTCCGGAAGTTAGACTTCCTTTTGCCTTTTACAAAGTTCAATCACCTTTCCTTTCAAAATTTCATTCTCATGTTATGCACAACATAGTACAATTTACTAAAAATATTCAGGAACAGGTTAGGTTGCTATCGATATGGTGGGTACCAATCAGCACATCGAAGGTTCAATCCAGGTATGCATACCGATCTATATACCACTCGGATTACCCTAATGGCTTTCATAAATCTCGAGCGCTGTCCTAAAGACAGTTATCATAATCATATATCTCATTTTTGTCAATTTCTTATTATACCCCAAGTACAAAAATATCATTCACATGTGAGTTACTGTGTCCCGGATATAGTCTTATGTCTTATAGAACCTAGCCGTACCCTGACTACGGTCTTACTATAACCTTTCCTTTCAATGTACATGCGCTCACAATTTCATTATATTTTCAAATTTGTTTATGTCTCTAACTAATCAAAACTCTGTATTTACATTGTAAATCATGTATATTACAAATCCGAGTTAAATACTGATCAGAAAACAACTCAAAATAGTATTTTGTTCCACTGAGGCATCGGTACAGTGCAAAGGCGCCGCATGATTGGCCTAATGAGGCATCTCCTTAATGCTCAATGAGGCGCCGCCTGAGGGACTTGGTGAACTGAGGTGCTGCCTTAGTGCAATAAGGCACCGCCTCAGCGCCTATTCGCATTGTTACACGTTCAAATTTTTAAATTTTGTAATAGAGAGATTAAAAGTACCCAAAAATAATCTGAATATCAGCAAAATAAATAAGAAAATCAGAGAATTAAAGAAAAGAAATTCACTCACTAAAATGTCAGTTCCTCCCTTTTCTTTTCCTTTCTCCTTCTTCGGCTGCTGCTTCGTCTTCTTCCTATTTCTTTTCTTCTTTTTTTTTTCTTCTTTTTCTTATCTGCAGAAATGGCGGTTTAAGCCATTTTTTTCATTTAGTCCCTCAACTTTATTTTTTTCAATTAAGTCATTCCTCCAAATTTATTTTCATTATAATTTAGTTCTGACCCAAAATAACTTTAATTATTCAGGTGCGAACATGACAAAAAAAGTGATATGATCAAAAGATGTTCAATACATGAACGAAAAGATTCAATACATGAACGAAAAGATTCACTAATATATAACAAAAATTCTCTCATCAAAGATCCTTATATAGCCTCTACAAAGTCAATAACCAATTGGATATTTAATGTGCTATAATGAGAAATGAATTTGAAATCAATTTATTTCTTGTAACGGTTTTATATTGATGATCTCACATTAAATTTTCATTTACAATATGCTAATAAAACTTTACGAAAAAATGCTTAAATATAACTTAATATGTATTGGTTATGATAATTTATAATTACTTAATTTCAATAACTAAAACTATTACAAATGGAGAAAATACATTTTGTAAAATTGTTATTCAATTATATTGTATGACTTATGCAACTTATTATTCAAGTAATAATAAAGATAAATATAAATACAAAGATCAATTTACATAACTTATGTTAAAATGTTAGAATATACATAAAAAAGTTGAAAACGATAATTAACAGTAATTTAAAAGATGGATTTTGAGAGTGGAATATTTGTCTCCATGCTCATATAAAATAAATGTATTAATACAATATCTTTCAATATAACTTTTTTTTTTTTTTTTTTACTTTTTTAAACTTTGCAAAATGTTCAAAAATACTAAAAATTAAAAAAAAAATGCTTCTAAAAAGAAGTGTTTATGTAGAAGTGAGAAAAATATATCATAACTTGGCTATATATATATATATATATATATATATATATATATATATATATATCAAGAGTTAAAAAAAGAAATAAATAAAAATTAGTAAATAAATTAATGAAAAATAAGGAGTTATGAATAGAAATTTTAATTAGCTAGTTAAAGATAAGTAGTTATATAGTAATTATAATTTAATGCTCCATTTTAATATGTTCTTTAATACAATATTATCACTTTTGTGTTAATACCATTTTTCAATTTTATGGTTTTGTGAACTTGAAAAATTGTTTAGAAGCATTACAATTCAGAAAATTATTATTATTATTATTATTTTAAAAAAAGAAGAGAGTATCCATCTAGGAAAGAAAACATTATGTCATGTATTAGTTTTCATAGATATCCTATGAGTCTATGACTCAAGAATATTAATTTATAAATAAAATTTTAAAAATAAATATTACAGCATTTATACTCATATTAATATTAAATTATTTTGTAATTAATATAAAAAATTTTTGATCACTTATAATTATATTTAATGGTAAATACAAGGAAAAAGTAACTAATCCTACCATAAACTTTAGTCAATTTTTTTAATTATATGTTATTTTTGAAATTATATCAATTTAGCCATTAAACTTTTCAAATTGTATAGATTATATTCAATTTTATTTTAAAGATTTAAATATATTTCAAAAACATTATTCTAAATTTCTTGTAAAATAATTTTTTTTATTGAATTTTTTTTAAAAAAAGTTTTTTTTTTAATCTTACCACTTTTAAAAATAATCTTAAAAATAAATTTGAAATATTTTCATATAATTTCAACTTTTTGACATTATTTTAAAACCCAAAAGCCTTCATATTTTAATATTTTAAAATTTTCTTCATAACTTTAAATTATATTATTTAAAATTTTGTAACAAGATTGAATATAAAAACTAGTTTTGTACCCGCTCGATACACGAACTATTGAAATTATAATATAATTAGATATTGAGTAAATAGAGAAGTTTGAAATTTAAGTAATACATAATACGGTAAACACAACAATAATTTTCAATCTTTCTTAAAAGAATTAAAATGACTAAAATATTAAAATTAAAAATTCATATTAAAAATTTATACACAAATATAATTTTTATTCCATAAATTTGTACTAAAATTTAATAGTTTAAAATTATATTATTGTAGCCATTAAACTTTGCGAATTGTATATATTATATCCAATTTTATTTTGAAGATTTAAATATATTTCAATAAGTATTCTAAATTTCTTGAAAAATAAATTTATTTATTAATTTTTTTAAAAAAATTTAAAAAATTTATTCCAAATGTTAATCTTACCACTTTTAAAAATAATCCTAAAAATAAATTTGAAATATTTTTATAAAATTTTAACTTTTTGATATTATTTTAAAACCCAAAAGCTGCCATATTTTAATTTTTTAAAATTCATTTCTTCACTTTAAATCATATTGTTTAAAATTTTTGTAACAAGATTGAATACAAAAACTAGTCGTGTAAAGAATAATATAATTAGATATTGAGTAGATAGAGAAGTTTGATGCTTAAGTGATCCATAACATGATAAAAACGACAATAATCTTCAATCTTGCTTAAAAGAATTGAAATGAACAAATTATTAAAATTATAAATTCATAAATAAATATAAGTTTTGTTTTATAAATTTATACTAAAATTTAATAGTTAATATTAATTTTTTAATAATAATATATAATTCTAAATACTTAGACATCAACAATGCATCTTTTATATTTAATACTAATATAACCTTCATCTGATAGGTCTTATAGCTTTTGTTGCCAATATTCTTCTCTATTTTCTTTGCCAATATGTTTGCAACTTTCTCTCGTTGTAAAATGCGGATCCAGCCATGGTTCTCAATATTTTGCGGTAATGTTAGATTTTCTTGCTTGATCTGAATCTTTAACAATTTTTAATATGAGTTGTGTTCCTTTATTATTGCAAAATGTATGCTCAACTATTGCACATATAAAAGTTGTGTATCGATTTCCTTTTAAATGTGATAATTTAAGAATTTTTCTCCTTTTCATAAACTGATGTATAAAAAATATTTATATATTCATGTAATAAATAAAACATTATTCTTGTTTTTCTTTTTGCATGCAAGTATTATTTTATATTGTTTCCTTTTTATATCTACCATGAATTTATAAAGAATTCAATATTTAAATCTTAGAGAAATCCTGAAGTTTTAAATATCGAAGAAATCCTGAAGTTTTTGTTGCAACCCAACTATCTGTTTGATGCTTATGCGCACTTAAATAACCTAGATTCCTAACTCACCAAGTTTCAATACTCAAAGCCCCATTTTATATGCCAAGTGACACTGTGGACCCCATTTACAACCTTAAGACATTGAAAGAATACTAAACAGAAGTATGAAGGCTACATAAGTCTGTGTGCACCATCACCATTTGGCTCGACTTTACATTAGGAGAGTACTAGTTCTACTCTTTTCCTTGCATATTTGTGTTTCCTTTTGGTGTCTACATTAGTTGGTATTACATTTAGGTTGTCAGTCTCACACTAAGGGGTTGCATTCATATTTTGCATTTGGTTATAATATCATAAATAAATACATGTGTTCAATTACGTAATCATGCACTTGCATTCATACATTAGGAATATATACTGCGTTGATTATCCTTACCCTTGTGTTCTTGCGAGCTTATAAATGTCATGAGTATACATATTGAAATTGAGTTCATTGGTGTAGCACCCTCAACTACTACATACAAATGTTCACAATACAGATCAATCATATGGCAAAAGAAAATTTTCATAAAAGAGATATATATATATATATACATAAGCTCTTGTTCGATACATTATATGCATATAACATAAATATTACACAATGCTACAATGTATACATGACTTCATTAAAATGTATGCCACTAATGCCAAAATACCAAATGATCATGAGGATGAGAATGTCGACACCAAGCTCGCCTCTAACCCACCTGAGTTCATAGTCAAATGCACACTAAAACTCAATTTATCTACGTCTTGAAAATACAATTTACAAAGAAATGAGCTTGTGACTCAATAAACAATTATTAATATAATGCAATAATTAAAACTTCTTAAGAACTAATTAATAGAAATTTATTAAAAACTGAAAGTGGACTACACATGCGTATCTCTACCTATATAGTTTACTTAAATAAAATCTTCCTCAAAACACAGCCGAGAACACGACCATTTTTCTGTCACAGCACTCACTGGCGAGTGCCAATGTCTGCTCACAGGCACACCAACTGGCGAGCGCCAGTGTTTGCTCGTAGCTAAAATTCTTTTCGAGCTATACGCCCTTGTCAAATCACGAGGTCTGAGACACGCCCGTGTCTCAATCTATGTCCCCAACCTGAAAATGCATTCAAATACATTCTAACCACTTTATAACCATTAACAATTCAATGGTATCAATAACAAACTAACAAACACATATGGGTGTGTACAATTGATAGAGCTAAATATTCCTATATTTTTATATAACAAATTCCTATTCTTGTGCTTAATTGGTAAAATAAATATTTGATTTAATTTCTATTTTATCTTTTGGTAGGAAATCATGCTAATTCGGAAAAAGGAAACAAAATTGGAATTTTAAAGTCAAGAATTGAAGCTGAAAGTCAAAGTGCAGTTTGGACTACGTTTTCAACAGGAAATCGAGCTTAGGCGTGCCCACGGACGCTTGTGCGGAAATTGTGCAATGCAGATTTTTAGGGACTGCTGTTATTGGAAATTATTTCAGCTGATTCTTCTACCCTATTTTGACAGCAAATTCGGCCTTAGAAAAGTTCCTAGTTTAGTTGATTATCTTTTAGGTTAGGATCTTTATAAAAAGAGAGGCTTTTATGTAGAGAATTATAATTCATCATTCAACATTATTATTTTCATTCCTTTTTATTGATAGTTTTTGTAAGCCATGAGTGGCTAAGTTTTCTTTTCTAGTCAAGAATATCAAGGTATGATTCATAAATAAATTGTGAGAATTTGTTTTTATTGTTTTCTCTTCTCAAATATCTGAATATTTTCTATGCTTAATGTTATTTTGTTCAATTAAAATTATAGACGTCTGATTTTGATTGAATGAATATTGCTAGTTAAATTGGTAAATCCGTAATTGTTTATTTGATTTAGCAAAGTGGCAAATCTGCACACTTATTGAATTGAATCTTTGAGGTTAGTGT
>CATIWO010017704.1:0-10012 GCA_949673435.1 Macaranga tanarius | reverse complement strand
GAGTTTAATTAAGTTTTTGTTTTAAAATTATCATTAAAACTACAGAGTTTCGTGTTAAAAATATGTAGTTTTAATATGTGACACTGAATAGTTATGGAATAACTTGTAAATTAAACTATAAAGTTCTAGTAAATTATATAATTTTAATTAATTATAAAATTAATTCTTTAATAAATTTTATACATTGGTTCTTTAACAAACTTTACTATGTAAATTAAAAAACTAATAAATTTTAAATAATTAAGTATTATGATAATTTTATTTTTGTTAACTTTAAAAAATAAACACATGTTATATTTCAATCATTATCAAACTATCATATAATTAATAAAAAAACTACTATCAAACTATTATATAACTTTAAATAAATTTTTTTTATTTATCTTATTTTTTAACAATAAAAATTAATAATTATAAAAAAAACTCAAAGTCATGTTTATATATTAAAATTTTTAAAATATAATTTTAGTTCATTTTTACTAGTAAACTATATTCATTTAATATCCAATAATCAAATAAAATAGTTAAATACATGCAATAACTTTTGTAACTAAGTATATATGCTCTCTTACAAAATATTATAATAATTTTAATAATATTTTATTAGATAATTAATTAGAAAATATAAAAATATAATTAAAAATTTATTTATTGATATTTTTTAAAAAAATAGCAAAAATTGAAACGGAATTCGCAACGGAATTGAATTCCGTCGCTAAAATTAGCAATGGAATTCGATTCCGTCGCTAAAATTAGCGACGGAATCGAATTCTGTCGCTAAAAGTTATTATGAAAAAATTTTATTACTTATAATAATAAATTTCGTATTTTTTAGAAATGAAAAATTCCGTCGCTAAACGTATAAATAAAAAGGGATTAATCGTCCGTCGCTATTTAGCTACGGAATTATTCCGTCGATAATTAGAAATGGAACATTTCGTCGCTATTTCCCATTCAATATGTTCGCGCCAATGTTCCTGCAATAATTTAGCGACGGAATAGTTGTCCCTTTCTAATTCCGTCGCTAATTCATGTAGCAACGGATTTTTATTCCATTTCTAAAATTTCGTAGCAATTTCAAATTTCCGTTTCAAATCCGTCGCAATTCCGTTTCAAAATTTAGAAACGTAAAATTCCGTTTCTATTTCGTTATTTTCTTATAGTGTGAGCAGGTTAAACATTTAGAGTTAACCCGGAGACACATGGACAGAGTCTTATTGTTAGGGGAAGGATGACTGAGAGAGATTGAGATGAGAATAGGGACAGGTCTAAGTCAAAGAGTAAGACCGTTAAGTGCTATTACTGCATGAAAAAGTGTCATGTCAAGGCTGAGTGTTCAAGTTGAAATATAAGGCTGAGAGAGGTGATCAAAAGGGTAAAAGGCCAGAAAATTCTAGTAAGGATAGTGTTGTTAAAGATGTAGAAGATTTGGACAATCAAGGTGATCTTCTCGTTATCTCTGATAGTAGGGTCAATTCAACACGTGACTGGATTTTAAACACCGCTTGCACATTCCATATGACTCCTAATCGGGAATGGTTTACAACCTATGAACCGAGAGATATGGAGACTATTTTGATGGGGAATGATGTCCCATGTAAGATTATCAGCATTGGAACAGTTAGAGTTAAGATGCATGATAGGATCATCAGAACACTTAAGTATGTTTGGCACATTCCTAATTTAGGCTAAAATATTATTTCGATTTCTACCTTCGACGGTGAAGATTATAGTTATTTAGGTGGAGTTGGAGTGTTGAAGATCACTAAGGACATTCTTATTATGATGAAAGGGTGTTTGAGGCATGCTAAGTTGTACGTCTTGGAGGGGTCGACCATTATAGGTGATGCAGCCATCACCTCCTCCGAGTTGGATAAAACTACACTAGCATTTGTGATTAAGCCATATGTGTGGCACCCTCCAGGTACTACATACAAGTGTTCCAATGATATAACAATATGTGGCACAAATATTTTTTTTATCATAAGAGATACAAAGTTGTACCAAAAACTCTTGTGTAATACACATTGTACTTTAGTGTACATATATATAACATTTTGTCAAAATAAATACATTGCTTCAAAATAAAATGCTTGAATATAATGATGATGATGATCATGAGGATGGAGATGTCAACACCAAGCCTGCCCTTGACCCAACTGAGCTCACACGGAACACACTTCAAGCTAGGCTAATTAACCTGAAAAATCACAATTGCAAAGGAATGAGCTTGCGACTTAATAAGTAATTATTAATACAACTATACATATGGTTCTTCTCAAGAAATAATTAATAAAAACATATAGAATACATTGCAACACATCAAAATACAAGAATTTAGCATTTAAACTGTGCATGGGAGTCTAAATGACAAAGGTGTAAGTGAGCACTAAAATTTCAAGCTCAATTAGAGAATCTTAAAAATAGATTCTAGCAATTCTCAAAACATAAAACTTGTATAGGACTTTTTAAAGTTTATGTAGCATCAAACCACGCCTCATTTGGAGGTCTACATCTCAAGTTATGGTCAAAATACTATAATTTTACAAGTAGGACGCACATAGCCATGTGAGGAATGCACACGGCCGTGCGCCAGTGCCTGAGAGTTCAAATTCCTCACCTCTGGGTCCGCACGGCCATGCCTGAGAGTCTGCATGCATGGCCTACAGACCATGTCGTACTCTTTCTTCTATAACTCTCTCTACCAAACTCAGATTCAAGTGAGATGGCTACAACTTTCATGAAGAAACCTGGGCTGATTTCATTTATATAGATTGACTGAAATGCCCTTGAAGTTACTAATAATGTCAACGCATATGAATGTAACTCAATTCAAGCTACAACATTACATTCTAACCACCCTAATCCACACCAAACATCCCAAAACATCACAACAAGATTTAAACATCCATATACATCATTTCAACAATCTACAATTCCCATTCAATTAATATTTAGTATATATATACTTAGCACAATGCAACATTTCATGCTGCCACATATACACTAATTCTCATAATTTAATAATCCATAATGTACAATCATCACAATCACACTTCACATTAGACATTTAATATATATACATAATGCAACCATACATGAATATGCTTGTTAGTTGTTTCCACACGTTATGCACAAGCTCACCTTAGCTTGTCATTTCTTTCTTTTATTTTTTATATATATGTGGTCATTCCTGAGATTCTTTACCCCTTTCAATCTCAGTCCTGAGATTCTCTACCCCTTTCAATCTCAGAGTTCACACATGTGTACATGTATATATTATAACTTGAATGACCACATCTGAGACTCTCTACCCCTTTCAATCTCAGATCGTGGAGCTCAATCTCCACCCACACATTTTCCTCACATTTCTCACATCATGTCATATGCATGTATATCATCATTCTTAAAATTCTCACATTTCAACCATTATACATGTCAATTTTATCATCACAATTCCACAATCATTTCATTTCCAACAACATGGAAAAGTCACAATTCATGGTTCACCATAATTATTATATACTTATATAACTCATTCTTACCACAATACATATATATTCATTATACCACACCAAGTGGCTTGCACATTATAAGTGCCAACATTCACCATACATACTCAATTAACCATTCCATATTCTCATCAACAATATATAGACATATTTTCATCATGCTTTCTCACAATAAGAAATTCATATGTATATATATATATATATTCTTCATGCCTTATCATAATAACATATTCATATATATATATCTATATATTCATCATGCTCAACAATCTTGCCACTTAAATGGTATACACAAATTAATATAGTTAAGTAACTATAGTTACTTGAAAAATTACTATATGTAAGTATTAAATTAATAATTACTTACCTCAAGCCTTCAACTCCTTCTTAAAATAAAAACTCCCCTAGTGATTAAGATTTCCAACATCTTTATCGAAGCCTACATACAATACATATATCAATTCACAAGCAAACATGCCACTTGCACTTAACTCAACAAAATGCAACTAAGTGCAGCCTCATACTTTATGTTCAAAATAGTCAAATAATTCACACACACATCCAAAAATTATGAAAATATTACTGAAGGTAGACCCATGAGTCTACTTAAAATTCCAACTAGAATTACTTGATTTGGATATGTGTGGAATTAATTATGGATTTTTGAGCAGAACCGGGTAAAATAGAGAAACAAAGAAACAGAGGTGGCTGGTTGAGCAAGAAAATGTATAGCTATGTCAGTCACCTTAAACAGTATAATTTGGCTTGATGCAAAACATAAAAGTTGTAGTAGACTCTCTAAGGTTTCCAAAACATTAAACCTTGCTCAAATCAAAGATTTACAACTCAAGATATGATCAAAACAAGATAACTGATGTACATGGAAAAACATACCCGAATTTTAACTTACAACACCTAACTCAAATAATTAAAAATACAAGCAGTCTTACCAAATTGATGCTCCTAATAGCTTTTAGATCTCCTTAAGCTTCCCAAATCCTTGCTAGATGTGTAGATAATTTATTAAAATCTCTCAAGAAATTCAAGAACACTCTCTACTTCTCTACCACTCCCAATTCTCTACACACTTCTCTTCACATACACACACAAATATACATACACACACAAGCCAATCAAAATATACCATTTACCCCCTAAAAAGTTTCCCCCTAATTATTACATATTATACTAATATCTTAATAATAATCTTAATAATAATAATAATAATAATAATAATAATAATAATAATAATAATAATAGAGAAATATCACCATTCTCTACAACATTACTAAATTAAATAATATATAAATATCATTACAAAATTTCTACATACCCCCTTACTAAAATAGGATTATTACATAAAAATCCACAACTTTCTTATATAACAAATAACTCCCAACTTTCTTAACAATTAGGTCCCTCTCTACCCAAAAGCACATATTCACACTTAAATGCAATCCATAATACTATTCTACATGTCAAGAAAATAATATATATGAATAGTACTTTCCAAAATACGAGTGTTACACTCTATACCCAATCTTAAACTTAAATAAAGTCTACTAACTTTTATGCATAAAATGCAATACATACGTCATACATATGTGTGCTAAAGGGCGGGTGTTATATTTTTCCCCCCTAAAACAATTTTTATCCCCGAAAATAATTATTTACCATCTTTCGAGAACAAATATGGGTATTTCTACTTCATTTTCTCTTCTACTTTCCATGTTGCTTCTTTAGTTGAATAATAACCTCACTTCTCCTTTTATCTTGAATTTCGATCAATTCCTCCACATACCTCAATCTTTTAAAAATCTCTATTTTAGCCCTTTTGTATCACATAACTAAGCTTCGATCTATGCCATTTCAATATAACCACGTGAAATACATTATAAATAGACAATAATTTCCTTGGCCAATCTAATTTATATGTCAAGGGTTAACCCTCTTTAAAATTTTATATTGTCCACATTTTTTAGACTCAATTTTCCTTACCTTCCAAATCTTAAAATTCCCTATTTAGCATGCTTAAAGCTATACAAACTTTCCCACACTCAAATGAAACTTAAACCAACTTAGAGACACTCTAAAAATATACTTAATATTATCAATTCAATTCATTCCCAATTGTATTGTATTCAATTAATCACGAGTCTCAAACATTTATATTCATCCCTTATAGTCTCCATAACTCCTTCATACAATAGATCTCGGTCACAACGTAAGCTCAAAGTATATCTATGTTCCCACATCATTAATATTCGTATATACACCCCCTTAACGATATATTTAGTATTTACAATCAACTCATAGATATCGAGGATTATATATATATAGTCACAAATATACATTTACATCTCATCGACTTTAACACCCTCAAATATTAATTCCATACCAAAATAGTATACATATACTCAATAAGCAATTGAGTATACATCACATAAATTTTAAACCCCAATGCTATAATCAATAATTGCATTCATCTCAATAATAAGATTAACATCTTGCAATCATTCACATAGATGCAAGAGTTCACACTCTCACATTTCAATCTCATTGTTTGATATCATTTGTCTTGTCGATGGACACTCAGCCAATCGACTTAATCAATTTCACATAGTCGATGGTCATAAAGCCAATCGACATATTAACATCATTTATATCCAATATAATTGCATTCCTTATTTATCAATGTGAGTCTATATCATTCATATGCTTTCTTATTATTAATAGTATATATATACAATACCAAGTTTACAATATACTCACTTGGTATATTTTATAATCAATACCAAGTCCACATATAATTCTTAATATATCAATTCCCCAAATAAGATTAATATTCTCGTAACCAAATTAACATATCCTTACATCTTATTCATTAAATCTAATAACTGCTTACCAAAATACTATTCACCTCAGCATTCAAATACTATCGAAGAATCTTATTCCTTAATGATATGGACGCATCTGATGTACCAATCAATCCAAACAACATAATCACAAATTCATACTAAATTGCTAACATCTCAGTTCTAAATCTATCTTCTAAAATACTATTGCATCTCTCAATTAATCAAACAATCATTTATTTCTCATTCCATATGGAAAGCAATCATAATTGAAATCAAATAAACATGCACAATTTTCATTTACCTACCATCAATATGTAATCACACATCATCATCTAAATAATTTTTTACTCATCTTCGATCACAAATTATATAATTACAGTTAAAATCCAACTAGTATGCACCATCTCTCTTTTAATCACTGACTCTATCTTTCTCTGTCTTCAAATATCGATACCTACCTTTATTATATACCAATCTACAATGATACTATAGTTTCATACCTTATCAATTTCTGAAATAATACTATAATTCTTTCTAATTCAAGAACTATTACAGTCTGTATATTAGTCATATTGATCTATTATCTTGAAATAAAATCTCATCACTAAATTTATTACCACCACATTCTAATAGGTATTGAAATACATATACTATATCCTTAATAATATAAATGTACCACATATATGTAATGTACACTCATAAAAATGATCATCAAATCCAATTTGGGTTGCAACACCCATTTCCTTTTTCTTTACTCTCTTAGCTTCCACTTACTACACTAGTAGTAAACATCAAGTCTAAGACTTCAAAATTTTCCGGATGGATGCTATCATAACTATTACATATCGAAGATGATGCACTGCTCATAAATTTATTAGCACCTTATTGACTTATAAGTCTTCTATATTCCCCGTTATAGGTTTTTCCTATATTTCATAATTTCATATGTATATGGGCATTTACTAAGGCTATTCGTCTAACTCAATCTTCACTCAATACATGTTCTCACACATTATTTTTCCTTCACTTATTTTACCTTCTTGTGAAATACAACACATTGTCATACAATACACTCAATGCCATTGCATCACGATACTTCATTTTAATAAAATTCCATCCACAATCACTAATTCATTATCATATTCATAATGCACACATTAACCTCACATAGTATTTAATTAGTATTCCACTTGTATCATATTCATATCATCATCAACCTTTCATATCACAACCTATAGATCATAACTCATCCATTGCACATAAGCCTTTATCATTAGAACTTAACAATAAAAGTACATTTTATGAGAAATCTATCAAAAATGTGGCAGAACCTCCCCAAAAAATATAGACATCTCCATACTAAAATAGGGTCAATCCTACAAATAAACAACTATACTTTTATAAATAATCTCAATTAAGGCTCAGTTATCCACCACACTATAATTACATTTAACTGAGCATCACCAATATACTATCATTAGCCATACATGAGCATTGCCAAGATCACAAGGCATTTCACATCAATATAATATGTCATTTATAATTCTAACTGGCATAACTCATTTAATCCATTATAACTTTAGCACATCAAGGACACTAATATATAACTTTTTATGACTACTACCACAAGTGCTTTCCAACTTTATCCTCATTGCCCCTTAAAACTTCTACACATAGTCATAAATCATACACACAATTCACATTTTAATAATCCTAGCTCACTTCATCCTATATTCAATTACAATTCACCATAATCACAATCCATATATTTTCTTCATATCACATATCTTGTTCAAACAATGTCATTGCACAATAAATTATCCTTTCATCAGTACAATCAATTTAACCTAGAATTTTTTCCATATTCTATAATCATCCTTTACTAGAGTGGAATTACTAAGGCTATAAAAACCTTTGTACCTTACCTTGATTCATAACTTTCACCTTTTTAATCTATTCACAACATATAAAAATATACATCTTATGGAGGGCTATAAATAAAAAACAATTCAAGTTCATATAGAGCATGCACAGGTGTTACCAATGAACTCACTCAGGCGACTTTTCGGGGTCAATGTGAGGCACTTGGTGTTCATCCATCCCAAGATATATAACGCATATCAACTACATATTTTTTTAACTATGCATGATATGTCATGTATGCATTATGCTTTATTATCCCGAGGAAGTCTAATCTCCACTCTGATACCACTTAATGTAGCATCCTCCAGGTACTACATACAAGTGTTCCAATGACATAACAACATATGGCACAAATGTTTTTTTATTAAAAGAGATATACATTTATACCAAAAACTCTTGTGTAATACACATTGTACTTTAGTGTACATATATATAACTTTTTGTCAAAATAAATACATTGCTTTAAAATAAAATGCTTGAATGTGATGATGATGATGATCATGAGGATGGATATGTTGATACCAAGCCTACCCTTGACCCACCTGAGCTCACATGGAACACACTTCAAGCTAGGCTAATTAACCTGAAAAACCACAATTGCAAAAAGAATGAGCTTGCGACTCAATAAGTAATTATTAATACAACCATATATATAGTTCTTCTCAAGAACTAATTAAGAAAAACATATAGAATATATTGCAACACATTAAAATGCAAGAATTTAGCATTTAGACTGCACATGGGAGTCCGAATGACAAAGGTGGAAGTGAGCACTAAAATGTCAAGCTCAATTAGAGTATAGTAGAAATAGATTCCAGCAATTCTCAAAATATGAAACTTGTAGAGGACTCTTTAAAGTTTTCGTCGCATCAAACCACGCCTCATTTGGAGGTCTACAGCTCAAGTTATGGTCAAAATACTATAATTCTGCAAGTAGGACACGCATAGCCGTGCGAGGAATGCACATAGCCGTACGCCAGTACCTGAGAGTTCGAATTCCTCACCTCTGGGTCTGCACGGCCATGCTACACTGGCACACGGCCGTGCCTGAGAGTCTGCATGCATGGCCTACAAACCATGTCGCACTCTTTATACCATAACTCTTTTTACAGAACTCAGATTCAAGTGATTTAAAAAGTTATGGAAAGCTAACTCAGAGAGCTACAACTTTCATGAGACACCTAGGCTGAATTCATTTATATAGATTGACTAAAATACCTTTCAAGTTACTAATAATGTCAACGCATATGAATATAACTCAATTCAAGCTACAACATTATATTCTGACCACCCTAATCTACACCAAACATCACAACAAGATTTAAAAATCCATATACATCATTTCAACAATCTACAATTCCCATTCAATCAATATTTAGTATATATATACTTAGCACAATGCAATATTTCATAATGCCTCATATACACTAATTCTCATCATTTAACAATCCACAATGTACAATCATCACAATCACACTTCACATTCGACATTTAATATACATACATAATGCAACCATGCATGAATATGCTTGTTAGTTGTTTCCACACATTATGCACAATCTCACCTTAGCTTGTAATTTCTTTCTTTTATTTTTCATATATCCGTGGCCATTCCTGAGATTCTCTACCCCTTTCAATCTCAGTCTTGAGATTCTCTACCCCTTTCAATCTTAGAGTTCACACATGCGCGCATGTATATATTATCACTTCAATGGCCAC
>CATIWO010017695.1:0-13331 GCA_949673435.1 Macaranga tanarius | reverse complement strand
TGACTTACTAGGTTCAAGTCTAAATGGCAATAGGAAATAATATTAACACTTAATATTATGGAAATACCTTTCCATGCTAAATATGAAAATCCTAATTAATCACATTTAGTTCCCATAAGTCGTGAGTGACCCCTAGCATAGATATCATGACTACCCGATTAGAAATAAATACTATATGTAGATCCATAAGAACCATAGAATATAATTACCATGCATTAAATGTCCCTTTATTACAAGATTTCGATATCAGCTAGAGTCACGATTTAGTCAAACTCTAATTGCCTCAATCATATGACTTCATCTTTAGTTCAATTCTCGACAAAACATGACTAATGCTAGAAACTCTTTCTAGCACCGAAACTCTTTTAGGTAAGTTATGTTTGACCTGGCTAGGTACTTATTCATCACGAATAACTTGGATAGTATAGAATCTTATCCTGGTTCACTCCAGGTAATAAATTACATTTTGGCTGATCACTCATGCCTACATATAACCAACTAGAGCCACCACATGCCATATACCCATACTTGGCTAGCACATATATGTAAGCGGTAATAAACTCGAACTAACCATATATGGATGACAGTGTTGCCTCAGGTCAATGGACCATATGCACCATTATGTCCAAGATTGTGATTATTGATAAAAGTGAATTTCCATGTAATCACAAATCTTCCGTCACAGTTCGATCCACCCATCACATGAGTATCCACTTGTCTTTTCTAATATCTCATATCAAGTAGCATGAGACTCATTATCTCCCACTATCGATATCTCATACCAATCAAGGAAAATAGATAGAGGTGATAGTCTAAGGATTAATACTACCTTTATATTAATCCAACGACTATGAACATTTATAGTATATGTACCAAATGAGTTTGTTACTCATATTATCAACTCTTGATAATTAACTCATTTAACATAATACTAAAGGGTAAATATTCAAATAAACTTAACACTTAATTTAAATGAATATTTTATTGCCATAGAGATAAAAGGTACAATATTTACATACAAGAATGTCCCTAGGACACATCTACACTAATAAGGGATAATCATTTTACTCCTCTTAGTAGCACATTAAAGCGCAAAATGAATAGACTAAGTGCTAGGAAGAGAAAATTTGAATATATAAGCTGTGCGGCCTCTGCACCTTCCAAATTGCTTAAAGGAGACAGTGGGAGCCACAATATTTATCCATTTAAATATGGAAATAAGACTAAGGCTAGAGCCTTAAGGGAAAAGGATTCTCATTATCTAATAATTTGATAGAAACATTCATTATAACCTAGAAGGATGTATGCAAAGAGTATTCTTTAAATGAGGTCAGTTGATTTTTGTAGCATTATAACAATATTATCTCTGTTGATTGTATTGATAATCCTTACTCAGTTCCATTCACCACATCTAAGATATACTTTTTGGATTTATGTCATGTTCATTTATGTTGATAAAGATATTTTTATCAGTGTATGCTAGCTTAAAAAAGATTTTATAGGACCACCTAAGTTGTAATATTTGCATGTGTACATTTTTTTTGCAAACAATCTTTCCTCATGTTATATTGCCTGGATATTATTGGTTGCCTTTATGAATTTTATAAAATCGAAAATAGAGCAATGATTTGAGAAAACTTCAAAATTAAAAATTTGATTTTGCCACTATAAGTGCTTAGATCCTCTACCGTCTTTAGTTCTCCTCTCCTCTTCATCTTCTTCCTTTATAAACTTTTGTAAGAAATGAATATATTACATCCATTTTTGACTAAAAGATCTTATTTTTAGATTTATTATTAAAAATTGCATTTTTAACATCCAAGTTGCATTTTTGTCATTTTAATTTAAAGTCTGCACTTATAATATATTTTTGCACTAAAAATAGCATTTTGCATTTGTTTCTTTTGATTAATAATCCCACTTTTAGGGTAGTTTTAAAAGTTGCATTTTAAATGATAAAAATTGCATCTTTATCAATTCAAACCCTATAAGTGTGTTAGTATAGATATATCCTAGAGCCATTCTTGTATGTTGACATTGTACTTTTATCCTATGGTAATAAAATATTCATTTAAATTAAGTATTAAGTTTATTTGAATATTTACCCTTTAGTATTATGTTGAATGAGTTTATTATCAAGAGTTGATAATATGAGTGACAAACTCATTTGGTACATATACTATAAATATTCATAGTTGTTGGATTAATATAAGGGTAGTATTAATCTTTAGACTATCACCTCTGTCTATTTTTTTTATCGGTATATAATATCGATAGTGGGAGGCAGTGAGTCTCATGCTACTTGATATAGGATATCAGAATAGACATGTGGATACTCATGTGATGGGTGGATCGAACTATGATGTAAGATTTGTGATTGCATAAAAATTCACTTTTGTCAACAATTATAATCTTGGACATAATGGTGTATATAGTCCTTTGACCTGAGGCGACACCATCATCCATATATGGCTGGTTATAGTTTATTACCACTTATATACTTGTGCTAGACACGTTTGGGTATATGGCGTATGGTGGCTTTAATTGGTTGTATATAGGGATGAGTGATCGGCCAAGATGGAATTCATTACCTAGAGTGAACCGGGATAAGATTTTATGAAATCTAAGTTATTCTTGATGAATAAGTACCTGGCCAGGTCAAACTCGACTTACCCGAAAGAGTTTCAGTGCTAGAAAGAGTTTCTAGTAGTAGTCGTATTTTATCGAGAATTGAACTAAAGATGAGGTCATATGATTTAGGCAATTAGAGTTTGACTAAACCGTGACTCTAGCTAATTTCAGGATCTTACAATGAAAGGACATTTAGTGCACGGTAATTATATTTTATGGTTCCTGTGGATTTACATATAGCATTCATTTCTAATTGGGTAGTCGTGATATTTATGTTGGGGTCACTCATGACTTATGTGAACTAAATGTGATTAATTGGGATTTTCACATTTAGTATGAAAAGGTATTTCCATAATATTAAGTATTAATATTATTTCTCATTGCTAATTAGACTTGAATCTAGTAAGTCACACACATAAGAGTTGCACTAATGAAAATAATTATTAATTTAATTATTAATTAAAGAGTTTAATTAATTAATTAAATTAATTGAATTGGATTTGCACATGTGCGGGGATCTAGCATATCCCGAAATCTAAATTCAAAGGTTGGGACTAATTGTAATTAAATAAATATTAATTTAGACTTGATTTAATATATGATATTAAGTTTAAGGACTAAATTATTATTTGCCTCCAAATGGTACAATGGATATGGGCCATGAGATGGACCATATGAATTATTAATGATAAATTAAAGTTGGGCTTTATTTAAAGAGTTTTAAATAAGGGCCCATGAGTTATCTTATTTAGTTTAGTGCGGGCCTTGTTTAAGTGTTAGACATGCCCATAACCTTAGCCCAACTCATTAAGGGTTAATGAAGTTAAAGGCTAAGGTTATCCATGTAACTAAAGTAATCCCACTTATGATATAAAGTTATCCAAGCATATAATTAGAGTGTGAGACACTCAAACTATCATATGCATGTAGCTTGAGTATGAAACACTTAAGCTATTATCAAATGGATGGTGTTTAAGTTAGTGGGTGGTGTAGAGACACTACACTAATGCACATGTGAGAGACTTTTTAGTATTCTTATAAAAAAGAGAAAATGGTTAATATCGTCTTCTTCCTTCTTCTTCTAAGTGTAGAGAATAGAAAATATCCTAAGTTTTGTGAACTCTTAAGACAAAAGCCATTATTGTACAAGAGTTGTACAAGTTCATATCCACCATTGATATCCATTGGAGATTGCTACTAAGTCCCACACACATTCAAGCTTGGAGGAGTTCTAACAAGCTTCTTAGGTCAAAAAAAGAGGATTGTGGGTAGTATTTCATCATCCTTAAAGATCTTCCTTATATAACTTGTGTGTTTCAAGCTAGAGGCTTCACATTTGGGGAGTTTGGAGCTTATGGATCATAACAACTAAAGCTTGTCGAGCGTGCTACAAACCTAGAAGTTTTGTAAGTGTTACTAAACTCTTAGTTGGTAGGCTTTGTGACTTGATGAAATGACTTTGTTGTTAATTTAAAAATGCTATCCATCTTGCATGTTTTAGCTATGTATATTTGCTTATGATGTGATTTTGGGCTAGGGTAAGATTCTAGTGTTGATGTAAGAGTTACATATAATCAAAATTTTAAAATTTTGTATGATTTTGATTGCCTTGAATCTTGCCCTTCAAGTGGTATCAGAGCCTTAATCACAAGTTTTACATGCTAAAAATCATGATAATTACAAGAGTTATGATTATATTTGTTGTTAGTTGCAAGAGTTGTGACTAAAGATACTTAATAAAAAAAATGTAGAAGGTGCTGTTCACAGTACTATTCATGATTTTTTTTGACTTTGTAAATACATGATAATATGAAAGAGTTATATTTTATTAAATATTTACTTGTCATACATGCAAGGAATTATTATGGACTTAGTTTACATCCTATGGTTTGTAATAATAATTAATTTTATTATTTTTGGTATGTAATTAAGTGTTAATTACATAGATTTAAGATGTAAATTTTTGCCTTGGTATGCCAAGGATTGAATGTAAAAATCACAAAAGTTGTGACTTGAAAATTGAAGTGTTCAATTTGGTGGCCCATTCAACCTTTGGAGGCATGGATCAAAGCCTATGGTGATGGTGACAAAGGAGGCTCATAGAATGAAGGCTTTTCTTGGGCTAGGCCTATTTGAAATTATTCTAAGAGTTAGAATAGGCTTAAGAAAGGCCCTTATCACTCCTTATTTGTGCATCCATTTTGTATGTGCAATGTATATATGTGATATGTATATTGTGGCATGCTATATATGATATGTATATAGATGGATGTTGGATACTATGCAATATATGTATGAGATATGTATATTATGGATGGATGGTATGCAATGTAAGTATGAGATATATATATTGTAAACTAGTTAATGTGCAAAGTGAGACCTTAATAATATTGACCTAAAAAATCTTCCAATCAAATTTAGGTCTAGGCTCTCCATTAGAGTAATAACTTGCATGGTTTTGAACTTGTGTGCACCGGCTATGGATACATAAAGGTGCACATAAGGCCCAAGAGATTCATGTAGTGTTATTATTAAACATGAGATGTTGTGGGTATATGGATACACAATGGGCCAAGAATGGCAAATAGGCATACCTGAGGTTTGTAGTGTTCAAATCCATACATTTCACTAATCCAATGGTATGGACCTAACTAATGCCAAAGGCCAAAAATGACAATTAGGTGTACCTGAGGCCTATAATATTAGGAGCCGAATTAATGGAACCTCACATAAGATATGATGGATAAGAGTTCTCCAATTAATGAGAACTATTATTCCAAGAATGGCAATGTGTACCTGAGGGATAGTAGTGGCCCATTTAGAACTCCATTACCCACTGGAAATCTATCCAACAAGAGATTTCCGTTTCTTACTTAAAAGTGTAGGATTCGCCAAGCTAGTGGGAGGCTATTATGATTAAAGACCAAATCTAATGGTCATTACAATGACATGTAACTAATCAATCTTGATACCTTTTGCAGAAATTGATAACGTGAGACCTACAAACCCACTTTCCATTATACTCGACCATAATAGGCTCACGGGCCTAAATTTTATTAATTGGCTAAGGAATTTAAAAGTTATTTTAGCTTTCGCAAAAATACTATACGTATTGGAACAAAACCTCCCTCGACCCCTTCCCAAAAATGCTTCTCAAGAGGAGCAAGATACTCTTAAAAAATGGAGGGATGATGATATGCAAGCACGTTGCATTATGTGGGCTTCCATGAGCACCGAGATCCATCGGCAATATGAGAAGTACACAAGTGCAAGGAAAATCCTACTACACCTACAAGAGTTATTTGGTGAGCATAGTAGGACCGCTAAATATAAGATATTAAAGTGGTTGTTCTGTGCAAAGCTGAGAGAAGGAGAGGAAGTGGGAGCCCATGTGAACTCCATGATAAAATTAATGGAGGAGCTAGAGAGTCTAAATTTCATAATAGACTTCCACCTCAAAGTGGATTTGATCCTTCAATCACTTCTCGAATCTTTTGGGTAAACCATCACCAACTTCCACATGAACAAGATTGAATGCACTCTTGCGGAGCTAATGAACATACTAGTGATGGCCCAAAAGGCTATCCAAGGAAGCAAAGGGAAGGAGGTTGCACTTATTGCCACTTCCAATAGAACTAAAAAGAAAGGTAATAAGAAAAAGAAAGGCAAGATAAGTGTTGTCAAGCCCACGAAAGGGATAGCTAAGAATAAGGGCAAGGCCATCGTGAGACAAAAGCAAGGCAAAGGAAAGTGTTTCCACTGCCAAGGTGAAGGACATTAGAAGAGAAATTGTCCTAAGTACCTAGAGTCCCTCAAGGCTAAAGGAAAGGGCAAGAATGGAGAAGGTGAAACTTTCTCTAATTTATTTGCTTCTAAATGTTCTAAGAGCTCATCTAATGCATGAGTATTGGATATCGGTGCAAGTTTTCACATTTGTTCATCCTTGTAGGATCTAGCAAATGAGAGAAGGTTGAGGCCCAATGAAGTGACCTTAAGACTTAGAAATGGAGCAAGTGTTGCAGCCAAGGCTATAGGATCCACTTTAATTGATTTATACAATCATGTTTTGTTATTGGAGGATGTACTATATGTACATAATGCCTATAAGACCATTATCTCTATCTCTAGTTTGACTAGTAGGGGTTATGAATTCCATTTTGGTAGATATGTATGTAAGATTCATTTTGGAAATGAATTGATTGACATGGGTTATCTAATATATGGTTTATATTATATTAATAATGTGTCCAATAACAACATGTCTCAATCTAATGTGAATGCAATGCTAATTCAGAATGGCTCTAACTCCAAATAACTATGACACTTGAGATTATGTCATATTGTAGAGGATAGGATCATGAAGTTAGAAAAAATGGGAATCTTAAGCAATCTTGAATCCGCATCCAATCCAACTTATGAGGCTTGTCTTCAAGGCTAGGGGTGTTCATTCAGTCGGTTCGGTTAATTTTTTTGATCGAACCAAATTAACCAAACCAAAATTATTCAAAACGAACCGAACTAAACTTCAGTTCGGTTGAAAAATTTGAAAATTATATGTGAAAAACGGAATCGATCGAACCAAACCTAAAATTTTAAAAATCTAAATTATTTTTATATTAAATTACTATATATTTTTTAAAAAATATTTAGAAATATAAAAATAAAAAATAAAAAAATAAGTTATTTCGATTTTCTCGATTAAGTGAAATTTTTTATATAAAACCGAACCAAATTTCAGTTCGGTTTGGTTCAAAAAATTTGAAAGTTTTAAAAGTGCAAATCGAACCGAATAGTATCAGTTCGGTTTTTAGTTCGGCCATTTTGGAGGGCGTGACTATATCACCATTTGTTGGACAAATGGCAAGAGGTAATGATGTGTTAGAAATTATACATAGTGATGTGTGTAGACCATTTAATGAAATGGGTAGAGGTGATTTCTACTACTTTATAACCTTTATAGATGATCTATCAAGGTATGAACATTTTGTTTCTTATGAAGAGCAAAAGTGAATCCTTTAAAAAGTTAAAAGAGTTCAAGGCCTAAGTAGAGAACTAAATTGGAAAAAGTATTAAAACTCTAAGATCAGATTGAGGAGGTGAATACTTGAGTACCGAGTTCATTAAGTTCCTTAAGGAATATGGCATTGTGTCACAATTCACACTGACTGGAACACCTCAATTAAATGGTGTGTCCGAGAGGTGAAATCGTACTTTATTAGATATGGTACGATCCATAATGAGCTACACTGATCTTCCCATATCACTTTGGGGTTTCGTACTCCAAACAGCCTCCTATATCCTTAATCATATTCCATCCAAGTCCATTTCTACCACACCATATGAGATATGGCATGGTAAAGCACCAAGTCTGAAATATATTAAGATTTAGGTGTGCCCGACTTTTATCAAAAAGCTGAAATTGGACAAGTTGGATGTGAAGTCGATCAAAGGAAGGTTTGTAGATATCCTAAAGACCGTTTAGGGTATTGCTTTTATCTTTATATTGAACAAGTTATTGTTGTAAGCAGAGATGCTATATTCCTTGAGAAAAAGTTTCTTAAGGAAGGTGGAAAAGGAAGGAAGATAATGTTAGATGAGGAGTCATCTAAGGAAGCCCAACAAATTGATCAAATGGATATTGATCAACCCGAAGAGCCTATTTCAATTAAGAATGTCATTACACCGACTCCTAGAAGGACTATTAGGGTATCTCGTCCTCTAGAGAGATATGGTTTTCTCTATGATATGCAAGAGTTGAATGTTCATAAAGAAAGCATTCATGTTGATGATCCTACTACATATGATTAAGCTTTATATGAAAAAGATTCTTCACAATAGCTTAAGGCAATGAAAACTGACATGGATTCCATGTATGCAAACTAAGTATGGACACTTATTGATCCTCCTGAGAGTATTGTACCTATTGGGTGTAAATGAATCTTCAAAAGAAATATTGTTACAGACGGGAAGGTAGAGTCCTATAAAGCTAGGCTTGTAGCGAAAGGGTTTCAGCAAAGGTAAGGGGTTGATTATGAGGAGACTTTCTCATCAGTAGCCATACTTAAATCTATTCAGATTCTTCTTACTATTGTCGTACACTATGATTATGAGGTTTGGCAGATGGATATCAAGACCGCCTTCCTTAACGGTTATATTGAGGAAGACATTTTCATGGAGCAACCTAAGGATTTTGAATCCAAGAAAAGCTCAAAAGTGTGCAAGCTTAGTAGATCGATCTATGGTCTAAAGCAAGCTTTAACGAGTTGGAATCATCACTTTGATAAGGCTATCCGTTTTTATGGTTTCATTAAGAATGAGGATGAGCCAAGAGTTTAGAAGAAGGTTAGTGAGAGCTAACTCACTTTCCTATTCTTGTATATTAATGATATTCTTCTCATTGGAAATGACGTCAGTATAATGACATTTGTGAAAGTATTGCTATCTAAGACCTTCTCAATGAAAGACTTAGAAAAAGCTACTTATATTCTCGAGATTTGAGTCTATAGGGATAGATTAAAGAGAATAATAGGGTTATCTCAAAGTCTTTACTTAGAAAAGGTGTTGAAGAGGTTCAACATGCTTGATTCCAAGAGGAGATTATTACCATTTAGGCACGGTAATAAACTATCGAAGGAGATGTCACCCAAGACACCCGAGGAAATAGAGGAGATGGCCAAGGTTCCTTATGCTTCGGCAATAGGAAGCCTAATGTATGCTATGTTGTGTACTAGGTCGGACATTACCTATGCTATTAGTATGATTAGCAGGTTTCAATCCAACCCAGACTTGGAGCATTGGGTGGTAGTTAAGGCTATCCTTAAGTACTTGAGAAGGACTAAGGATTTAGTTTTGACTTATGGAGGAGGTGACTTATAGCTTACAGGTTTTATAGATTCTGACTTCTAGTTAGATGTGGATGATAAAAAGTCTATCTCTAGGTTTATCTTTACCTGTAATAGAGGTACAGTGAGCTAGAAGAGTTCCAAGTAAAGTATCACTACTGATTCCACTACAAAAGCCGAGTACATAGCCGCATCGAATGCTGCTAAGGAAGCTGTATAGATTTGGAAGTTCATCTTCAAACTAGGAGTTGTTCCTTCTATTGAGTCGGTAGTCCCTCTCTTCTGTGATAACAATGGAGCCATCGCTTTGGCAAAGGAATTGAGGTCTCACCAAAAATCTAAACACATAGAAAGTCACTATCATATTAGTAGAGAACTTATTGGGAAGGGCAATGTGCTCATACAAAAGGTAGCTTCAGCCGATAATGTGGCCGATCGACTGACTAAAGCGCTCACTCAATTGCAATTAGACCGTCATCTTGAGAAGATGAGTCTTAGATATTATTGTGAATGGCACTAGTGCAAGTGGGAGATTGTTAGTATAGATGTGCCCTAGGGCTATTCTTATATGTTGACATTATACTTTTATCCCTAAGGTAATAAAATATTCATTTAAATTAAGTGTTAAGTTTATTTGAATATTTACCCTTTAGTATTATATTGAATGAGTTTATTATCAAGAGTTGATAATATGAGTGACAAACTTATTTGGTACATATACTATAAATATTCATAGTCATTGGATTAATATAAGGGTAGTATTAATCCCTAGACTATCACCTCTGTCTATTTTTCTTGATCGGTATGTGATATCGATAGTGGGAGGTAGTGAGTCTCATGCTACTTGATATGAGATTTCAGAATAGATATGTGAATACTCATGTGATGGGTGGATCGAAGTGTGACGTAAGATTTGTGATTGCATGGAAATTAACTTTTGTCAATAATCACAATCTTAGATATAATGGTACATATGGTCCTTTGACCTGAGGCGACACGGTCATCTACATATGGTTGGTTATAATTTGTTACCACTTACATACCTGTGCTAGCCATATATGGGTATATGGTATGTGGTGGCTTTAGTTAGTTGTATGTAGGGATGAGTGATCGGCCAAGATGAAATTCATTACCTGGAGTGAACCGGGATAAGATCCTATACTATCTAAGTTTTTCTTGATGAATAAGTACCTGGCCAGGTCAAACTTGACTTACCCATAAGAGTTTCGGTACTAGAAAAAGTTTCTAGTAGTAGTCATATTTTATTGAGAATTGAACTAAAGATGAGGTCATATGATTAAGGCAATTAGAGTTTGACTAAACCTTGACTCTAGCCGATATCAGGATCTTATAATGAAGGGACATTTAGTGCACGGTAATTATGTTCTTTGGCTCTTGTGGATCTATATATAACATTCATTTCTAATTGGGTAGTCGTGATATCTATGCTAAGGGTTACTCACGACTTATGGAAACTAAATGTGATTAATTGAAATTTTCACATTTAGGATGGAAATTTATTTCCATAATATTAAATGTTAATATTATTTTCCATTGCTAATTAGACCTAAACCTAGTAAGTTACATATATAAGAGTTGCACCGATGAAGATAATTGTTAATTTAATT
The DNA here is from genome assembly GCA_949673435.1 of Macaranga tanarius. NCBI lineage: Eukaryota > Viridiplantae > Streptophyta > Magnoliopsida > Malpighiales > Euphorbiaceae > Macaranga > Macaranga tanarius. Next base: position 2,230 of record CATIWO010017695.1, on the reverse strand, counting down.
ATTAATTAAAGAGTTTAATTAATTAATTAAATTAATTGAATTGGATTTGCGCATATACGAGAATCTAGCATATCCCAAAATCTAAATTCAATGGTTGGGACTAATTGTAATTAAATAAATATTAATTTGGACTTGATTTAATATATAATATTAAGTTCAAGGACTAAATTAATATTTGCCTCTAAATGGTACAATGGATATGGGCCATGAGATGGACCATATGAATTATTAATGATGGATTAAAGTTAGGCTTTATTTAAAAAGTTTAAATAAGGGCCTATGAGTTGTCTTATTTAGTTTAGTATGGGCCTTGTTTAAGTGTTAGACAAGTTAGACAAGCTCATAACCTTAGCCCAACTCATTAAGGGTTAATGAAGTCAAAGGCTAAGGTTATCCTTATAACCAAACTAATCCGACTTATGACATAAAGCTATCTATGCATATAGTTAGAGTGTGAGACACTCAAACTATCATATGCATGTAGCTTGAGTGTGAGACACTCAAGCTAACACATGCATATAGCTTAAGTGTGAGACACTCAAGCTATTATCAAATGGATGGTGTTTAAGTTAGTGGGTGGTGTAGAGATACTACACTAATGCACATTTGAGAGACTTTTTAATATTCTTACAAAAGAGAGAAAATGCTTGATATCATCTTCTTCCTTCTTCTTCTAAATGTAAAGAATAGAAAATATCACAAGTGTTATGAACTCTCAAAATAAAAGCCATTGTTATACAAGAGTTGTATAAGTTCATATCCACCATTGATATCCATTGGAGGTTACTACTAAGTCCCATACATATTCAAGCTTGGAGGAGTTCTAACAAGCATTTTGGGTCAAAGAAGAGAGGCTTGTGGGTAGTACTCCATCATCCTTGAAGATCTTCTTTATATAACTTGTGTGTTTCAAGCTAGAGGCTTCACATTTGGGGAGCTTGGAGCTTGTGGATCACAACAATCAAAGCTTGTCAAGCATGCTACAAACTTAGGACTTTTGTAAGTATTACTAAACTCTTAGTTGGTAGGCTTTGTGACTTGATGATATGACTTGGTTGTTGATTTAAAAATGCTATCCATCATACATGTTTTAGCTATGTATATTTGCTTGTGATGTGATCTTGGGCTAGGGTAAGATTCTAGTGTTGATGCAAGAGTTGCATGTAATTAAAATTTTAAAATTCCGCATGCTTTTGATTGCCTTGAATGTTTCCCTTCAGAGTGTTCTTTATTTCATTATTTTTGGATTAAAGGTATTATTTTTGTATAAGACATGTATTTTTCGATATCTCTCATAAAAAGTTTTCATTTTTATGAAATCCATATCTTTTGATACCAAATAATATCTTTTTCAATGTGTACCTTTAGATCATAGATCGAACCTACACTTATGTGCTAATGTCTATATGAAATTAGTGATTTTATTAGTTTCCAATGAATATGAGTATTTTAAATGTAGGCTCACCTGTTAGTGTAGATATATCTTAGGGCCATTCTTGTATGTTGACATTGTACATTTATCCCTATGGCAATAAAATATTCATTTAAATTAAGTATTAAGTTTATTTGAATATTTACCCTTAGTATCATGTTGAATGAGTTTATTATCAAGAGTTGATAACATGAGTGACAAACTCATTTTGTACATATACTATAAATGTTCATAGTCATTGGATTAATATAAAGGTAGTATATAAGGGTAGTATTAATCCCTAGACTATCACCTCTGTCTATTTTCCTTAATCGGTATGTGATATCGATATTGGGAGGTAGTGAGTCTCATACTACTTGATATGAGATATCATAATAGACATGTGTATACTTATGCAATGGGCGGATCGAACTGTGACGTAAGATTTGTGATTGCATGGAAATTCACTTTTATCAACAATCACAATCTTGGATATAATGGTGCATATGGTCCTTTGACTTGAGGCGACATGGTCATCCACATATGGTTAGTTAGAGTTTGTTACCACTTACATACTTGTGCTAGCCACGCATGGGTATATGGCGTGTGGTGGCTAGTTGGTTATATGTAGGGATGAGTGATCGGCCAAGATAGAATTCATTATCTAGAGTGAACTGAGATAAGATCCTATGCTATCTAAGTTATTCTTGATGAATAAGTACCTGGCCAGGTCAAACTCGACTTACCTGAAAGAGTTTTGATGCTAGATAGGAGTTTCAAGTAATAGTAATGTTTTATCGAGAATTGAATTTAAGATGA
>CATIWO010017632.1:0-11078 GCA_949673435.1 Macaranga tanarius | reverse complement strand
ACAGAAAGTACAAACAGCTTTGCTTGTCTGGCAGCATCATATAGAGAATTAATACCTGAGAAACTGTCAAATGAAGGTTCAGGCACCGGAGTTGGACTAGGAGGAATACCACTCTCCACAGGATAAGGCTCACCGGGAACTGGAAAGAGAACAAGAATATGAAAATAAGCGAAAGAAAAATTGAGAATAGTAATCAAAGAGCTGACAAATTACTGGATATCAACATCTTTTTTCCAATAATAAATGAAAAATGAAGTACGGTTGCAGAACACAACAAAATGAAAATAACATAAAGAATCAAATTCATGTTGCCAATCTGAGAGAGAAAACAAAATGGCTCTGTTCCATCAGCAACAAAACCAATGTTCAAACCATAATTACAAAGCCTTGTTTTAGTATATCACTAAGCACAATAATATTGGAGGCTATTCTCAACTTCTCAACAACAGTAACTGATATTCTTATCAATTTCTCAAAAGCAAAAAAAATTAAGCATGAAAAAAAGTCACCGCATCATCCCACATAGATCAAAAATTTCAGTCAAAATACTACGTCACCAACCACATCTAAGTTCCTAAAATCAAACAACTTAATTGAAAAAATAAAATAAAATTGCATCATGAGTACCAATAAAAAAAAAAGGTAAAAATTGCAGCAAAATGACTAACCTGTCTCTACGAGTCATTGAAATAAACAGGAACAGTAGCCACAGCATTCTTCAAAGTCTGACCAAGATAAGCCTCTGCAATATCCTTCATCTTAATCAAAACCATAGACGAAATCTCCTCAGGCGGATGGCTACAGCATTGGAGGATGGCTACGGCGGTCGACCAGTGGAGGATGGCTACGGCATTGCGCAGAGCAGCGACGGCATTGGGCGGGTCGTCAAGTGCTGCAGAGAAGCGAGAAGGGAAAGGAGAAGGATGGCGGCTACAGAGAAGTGGCGGTGACGGCAGCATTGACCAACAGCGGCAGCGGCAGCAGCATCGCGTGGCAGACGAGCGGCAAAAGAAAAAGGGGGAAAACAAATATTAGAAAAGGAAACCTTCAAAATTAGGGTTAAGTTAGAAAAGGAAAATTAGAGAGGGAAAATTAAGGAGGGAAATTTTTAGGGTTGATAGAGGAGGGAGAAGAAAGGAGAAAAGGGGGGAAATTTTTAGAGTGTGTTTGAAATGGAGGAAAAAGGGAGAGGAATGAAAATTTGGGCGGAAAATAAATGAGGAAAAGTATTTTCCTTTGTTTGTTTTGAAGAGAAAAAAATTGAAAGTAAAGAAAGTTTGGATTATTTTTCTTAGTTTATTGTCTCTCCAAATTGGAGAGAAAATGGAGAAGAAAGAGAAAAAATGATACTATTCATCTAAGTTGACAATTTTACCCTCAATTATTTAATTATAGTTGTTGTTATGTGTATTTTGTGTAGTTGATGGGTTGTTTTGTAACTAATTTAATTGTAGTTGTCAAATTTGGAGTTTCAAACGTAATACAATTTTAATTCATAAATATGCCAATTTTATACATACTATTTTTGTTTAATTAATAATTTGGATTGACTAATGTAATGAGTTTTATATTTTTACAAAGTTGATCAATAAAAATTTGATTTTTTATATTTGTACAAAATTTATCAAAAAAAAAAAATTGATAAAAAAAAATTTCATAAAAAAATAACAATTTGTAATAAGTATTATTTTTTAGTATATGGGCATAATAGTAAATATCTCATACACTACTTTTTTTTTTTTAATATTTTATCTTCCCAATAAAAAAAGTACAACAATTTTCCTTCAAATCCAAACACAAGAGAGAAAAATGAAAAAAAAAAAATAACATTATTTTCCTTCATATTTTCCTCTTTTTCCAAACAGAGCCTAAAGGCTAAAATGAAGTTATTGATTGGCCTAGCACGTGGGGCTAATAACAGCCTAACACTACGTACTTAATTTTATAAAAGAAACGAGGCAACTCCAATTTTAATATAGCTAGCATGTGGATAACAATTTCAATGCGATGCCTACATATACTTTGTGATAAAAACAATTTAAATTAAACTTACCAACCCAAAAGAATTAAGTGCTTTTTGAAGAAAATATCTAAGCATTTAATTGATGAAATGTGTGAATAAGAATCAGTCTAAAGTGTCCTCCAATTTTACTGCTGTTTAATTTGGCAGGGTATAGTCGACCATGTGCGAGTGCAAGGACGAATTGCATTGGATACGTTGCTGCTTTTACGAATTTGTACTAATTTGGCATGTGAGTCTTTAGGGTGTTTTCAACAGTTTCGGTAAATTTTTTTTTTTTTTAAAAATAATGAATGGAGTATTCACTTCAAGAGAAGAACTCACAGTGACCCGAAGGAGCAAATTATATATCTGAAGCATTGAATCGCTTCCAAAAACCCCTGTCACATAAAAGAAAACATGAAATATCTATATTACAGAAGAATTACTACCATCTTAGAGATTCTCATCCAAGAGACCACATATAGTCATTACGCAAACTTCCTCTACTTAAGGAAGGAAGAACAACAAATGACTATGGACGACAGATGATTTACAACACTAAAAACAACTAAAGAAAGCTAAAAGATAAAAAAAACTAAACTAGAAGATACTGCTCTTAGAGCAACGTGAAATGCTGAGCATTCTATTGTAAAGTCGGAAACATTACTCTGACTATCCAAGAGAATGCGTAACTCAATTGACTTTACCTACAAAAAGCAAAAAACAAAAAGTATAGATAACCTTGAAGGACTAGACAGTATTAGATGAGGCTAATCCCGTTGGCTTAGCCTCAAAACATGTTAGACCTTCAATGGTGATTGCTTATGTAGAAGGAGCCAATGCAGCCTGTTGAGATTGTGGAGATTGGTGTGCTAATTCCTTCATTTTGAACTTTCTCACCAAGCTATAAGAACAGCATAATAGCCAAATAGTTTTGGTATTTTCCATCTTCTTTCTTATTAGTTTCTAAGGGTGTGTTTACTTTGAGAAAACTACTACAGTTAGCTCTGGGGGTTATGGCCTATCGGCAAGCTTGAGGGGGTGGGTTCAACCCCCTCCCCCCTCTAGAAAGTGGTTCCACATTTACACCATGTCTGTGTGAGGTTTAACACCGGATGTCCACGATAGTAGAGCGGAGTTTGATCCCCCCTCTTCCTCCACTCTCCCAGGAGCCCTCAGGGTTTTAAACTAAGTCGTCCTCGAGGCGACCATATCCAAAAAAAAAAAAAGAAAACTACTATAGTTTTCTAGAAAATTTTTCAAAATGAAAATAGGAATTTGTGTTTACTTTGAGTATTTTCATAAAAATCTCACTTGAAAAGTGTTTTCACTATTTTCCTAATTTTAAAAGAAAAGTAGAAAATACGTTTTTTTTTTCTATAATTTTCCTTATTAAAATTATAAATTGAAAACTTCGTTTTTTCATTTGAAAACACGAATCTTTTTAATTGTTGGGGCGTCTTTTAAATTTTTTTTTTTAAACCTTACTTGTCTTTTCAATTTTTTTTTCAAGCCCTACGTACTTCTTCCTCCCTACTGCTCTCTATTTATCCATCAAACTCCTTTCTCTTCTATACTTTGGCACCCTTTTTTTTTTTTGAAAAAAAAGATATTTTTTTTACTTGATTGATTACTGGGTTTGATGTATATAACTTATTGGTTTTGCTTTTGTTTTCTTTGTGGTTTTGGTTGGTGGGTGTTTGAGTTAAAAATAGGCACTTATCTGTACAATTGGTATGCCAACTGTGATTCTTGGTATTGGCTTTACTTTCATGGCGTTTTTTTTTTAGAGATGAAAACAAGTAAACACATTAGTCTGTTTTCAAAAAATGAAAAATAGATTTCAATTTCTAACAAATAAACATGTTTTATAAATTTTCTATGAAAATAAAAAGTTTTTACTTTTTTTAAAAATTAAAAAATGAAAACAGAAAATAATTCTCTAAAGTAAACATACCCTAATATTCCCATTATTGCTTTTGAGAAGTAGTGGGATAATACACTAGTTTTTGTTCATATGGAATTTCAAATCAAATATGATACATTGATAATATATATATATATTTTAAATAGCTGTTTTAGTGTGTAACACCTTATAATATAGATACTCAATTATTAGATTATTAAGTACGCCAAATTGGACCACTGGAAATGTGTGGCCTGGTGGTAAGTGTGCTTCATGCACACTTGGAGGTGGGAGGTTCGACTCCCACCTTCTCCACATCAATTCTAAGGCTTCTTGCTCTTTGGTATCCGTTTCGAGTGAGGTTAACACTCTTTCCGTGTGGGGTTTAACACCGGATATCCGCGGTTGTAGAGCAGGATTTACTCCCCCTCCCCCCGCTCTCCTAGGAGCCCCCGTGGCTCTAAACTGAAAAAAAAAAAAAAAAAAAAATATAAGTACTGGCAAATTTATATTGAAGGTAGCTAGTGGGAACATTAATTATCCTCACTTCCCCTAAAATTACAATAAATAAAACACGTGCTGATTTTGCCCCTATTACTTAATTTCTAATGATTTTTCTTCACATTTCCTTTATATTTTGCCCCATAAAGTAGTATTTTGCTAGATTTTAAGGCAGTTGCATTGCAATATTTGTTACTTTTAGTAACTCAAAAATTTTCCTAAGGACATTGCTCTATGCGTGGAGGGATACACAATTATTGAATGATTTTTTTTGAAGCATATTGAATGATTGAATAAAAAAGGAACTTACCATTGAATTGTGCAATAATCATAATAATATAATATTTGCTGCCATTGTTCAAAAATAAATAATATCAAGTTCATTTTTCTCTTTCAAGTAAAGCTACAGTAAATAATTCACTTAGATTTTAAATGAACTATGTACATTTTTTTGGGTAAATAATAACTAATGTATCAAAGTTCTCTTGTAACTTAACGTCTAATTAAGGCAATATAAAATGACCACGTCTTAGAACCAAATTCAATTAGCAAAACTTTAAGATTGGAATAAGGGGAATTAATGGTTGTCTTTGGTGGCAATTGACGACGACAACAACCTTTTTGTAACAAAATACTTAGCCTTAGTTATATTCAAATTCAAAGGCACGAGGTTGTGAATTAATTTTTAATTAGGTGAAAATTATGATTTTTCAAATAACAACTTGCTTCTTTTTGTTTTGATAGAAAATGATACTATAATTAATTATTTGAATAATTCAACTCCCTGAAAATTCCAAACATTTTCATAATTAAAAATAAATGCAACTTCTTCAAAGTTAGTCATCATCAAATTCTAAAATATAATGAAGGTAAAAATTTCTCAAAAAAAATATTTATCTACACTATAACTAACTGTAGACATTCTAACAGATAGGTGATTAACATCTACTTAAATATTTTATATATTTTATATTTAAGTAGTTTTAATATCAGTGAGCAAGTGATTCAATGCTCTATTAATATTTAAGTCATTTGATCACTGTAATATATATATATATATATAGTTAAATTGGAGGTTCCTAAATTTGGTACAAAAAAAAAATTAAATGGTATACGCTTGGTTGCCATTGATTGTTAAAGAAAACAGAAGGAGATCTTATATATTATGGAATGCTAATAAGAAGCAATAAACAACAAAATCTCCCCTTTGGTGTGAGGCTGATTTGGACAATTATAGAGAATTGGGTCTAAAAAACAAAGGCTAGCTGATAAGGTAAAAGTACATACAAAGTAGCACAAGTTTAATATTATATTTTTTTTGGTTCCAATAATGAAAATGGAGATGCAAGTGCAATAATATAATTGTTGGTATTTCAATTATAACATGTAAGTTGTAGAGTATAGAACAAAAATAAAAATATTTTTTAATGTAAACTAGAGACAAAATATGCAAGGAACCAATATGAATCCAAAAAAATAAATATATAAAAAAGAATTTGAGACAAAATATCGTAAAAAAGAGTGGGAAAACTAATAATTGGATGGTCTAGAAAATCAAATCTCTTGGTTGTTTACATTATTTATTTGTTTTTTATTTATAATGTGTGCTGGCAGATTTAATATATGAATGCATTCCTCGTGCTACCTCCCCTCTCATGAAGCTTCTGTACTCTTGCAGAAGAGGAGAGGGACATGGGTTTGTTTATATTATAAGATATATTCTTGTTAAATTATTGTAGCATTCATCCTCACTTCAGTTACATATATTTCTCTATTTATTAATAGGAAAAATAAATATTAATTGTTAAGTTGTAGTACTCATTTTTACTTCAAAGGTGTTCAGACGATTTAAGCACTATATATCAGGAGTTTAGTTCTCACATTTTAAATTGGATGTATAATTTAAATTCTATATTATATTGTATAATATTTTTAGAAAAAAAAAGATCATTAAATCATTACCTTGCTGACAACTTTTCTGCTAAAAGTATTGGTAAAAATCACCAAATCTGATCTATGTTTATATTATATTTTACTTCCATGTGATGATTATTTTAAGGTATATACGTGGAATTTACATATAATGATAGTTTAATGTCATTGTGGTACCTATGCTAAAAAAAAAAAAAAAAAGGTAAAAGGACCGACTATACGTGAATCATGAGACATTGGGTTCAAAACTTTCACCCAAAAAAAAAAAAAAAAAAAAAAAATTTGATGAGAAAACTGCATTGACATTTCCTGTATTGATCATTTGGCATGGGGTTGAAGTTGAAGAAACCTAAATGAGTAAACGAGTCTAACCACCAAAAAAAAAAAAAAAAGAAGTCAGGTTGAATAAATAATCAAAACCACTTGAGTTTTAATTTTATGGCATCACTATGTTTTATTGATAAAAAAATGAAAAAAGATCGAAATTGAATTCTCACTTTTTATCTTAAAAGTATATCTAACCTCAAGATTTTTTTGGATCAAATTGAAATTTATCTTTTTAAAATTAAACCGTATTAAATTTTTTATTAAAAAATTTTTACAATTAAATTCTAAAAACTAAAGAAAATTTTAATTTTAATACAAATAAAATTTATAAATCTTTTTTAGAAACACTATATAATCTAATTATAAAGATTTAAAAAAATTTAAACCTACACACTAATTTTTAAAATTTTCTTTGAAAATGAAAAAAAAAATTAAAATTCTTATGTTAGTTTAAAAATTTTAAAATCTTTATAATTAGGTTATATATAGTTTCTAAAAATAATTTATAAATTTTATTTGTTAGTCTATATAATTTTTTATTTGTTAACCATTAAAATTAATTTTTTTTTAGTTTTTGGAACTTAATTATAAAGATTTTTAATAAAAAGTTCAATATGGTTTAATTTAAAAAATATATATTTTAATTTGGTCCAAAAAAAATTTGAGGGTCCATTGTGCTCATAGGGCAAAAAATAAGAGTCCAATTTGGACTTTTTTCCATAAAAAAATAAATTTTTATAAATTAATGATAGTAGAATTTTAACTTTTTATGTTTTTAAAATTTATCAACATAATTATACAAGTCATTCATTCACTTTCGTGTTTAGGTGAATGTCATCTCTAAAATTATGAAATCTTAAATTTACTATATTTTCACCAATACTAATAATTAAATGGAATTATTTTTGCTGGCATGCTTTTCATAATATTTTTCCTAGATTTTGTATTGTTATGCATAATTTAAAAAACCCAAAAAGTTATAAAATGGTGGGTTAAGCTGTTTCCACCTTTATACTGCAGAATCTAAGAAGATGTTGCTCTTTTTGTCTTTCTCCTCCAAATTTAACTTAAAAAAATTCAGCAGAAACTCTCACTTCAAACAAGAGCAGTAGTGGTGAAAACATGATGAGATAAAAACACATAAGCAGACAAAGAAGCAGATCCCTAACGGACAATAGAATAGGGACGTGATATGAAATGTTGAATCACAAATTAAGTATTAGAGAGAAGAAGAAGGCCATGAAGTGAAGAAAATTTAATTGAACGTTGTTTGGCACAATAATGTTAATTAATAATTAAGTGTGTGAATGAATATTAATCTCTGGATTTCTATAGTCCCACCACACACCATTCTTCTTCTTCTACTAGATCGGCTGTATACAAATTGAGACACTCAACCCATCTTCTTTTGGTCCCATTACCTATTAACTCTATCTACCTATGCCCTTCACTTCACTTCACTTCATTTCTTCCCTTTTGTCTTCTTTTGCCTCTTTTTTCTCCCCATGATTTTTTGATTTTTTTTTTTGTGGGTATACAGTACACCTACATTACTTATGGTGTAATTCTTATTACTCATGATTGTAATATTGTTTTAATTGTACTTGTTAAGAAAAATGCTAAACTTTACTTTTATTTTCCAAATTTAGTAGAACTTATATGTCTTTTTAAAAAATTGTGATGAAAATTTTTATATTAAATATGAAAATAATTACTAAGAACTGTTGGATCAATCGATAGAAAATTATTATCGCTTAGATGACATCTCGAACCGTCTTCGATTCTACTTGAGTGGACTAACTATTTGGTGACAATTTGAATATAAATTTTCCTAACTTAAATTTATAGTTTAAAAATTCAATAAGTTATACATCTAATTTATCAAAAATATTCCCAATTTACTATTTCATAAAAAAAAAAGAGCTGTTACTAAAATTTAGTTACAAAATTTTTTTTTAAAAAAACTGATTTTCCTATTTTTCTATTGCTATTTCTCAACTCTATATATATGTGTTGGAAGATACAATATACGTATATTAATGGTTGGTTAAGGGTCACTATAAAGGAGCGTTTCTCTCTTAACCCTTTCCTCCTACAAAAACCCACTCACATTATTCTCCTCTTGTCATCGTCCTCTCTTCTCCCACTCTCTCTTTATTAAATATATACTTCAAATTTGCAGCACCCTTTCTTTTCTTGCATCCATACCTAACAATGCCAGAACAAAGTCCCAGCAATTCATCTTCTTCATCATCCTCACCATCTCCACCACCTTCACCATCACCATCTCTGGCCACGGCCCCGCCGGCTGCAGCTGCCAAGAATAAGTCCAAATCTCAAGACTCAACGGAGAAAAGGTCCCTAAAACGAGCTAGAGATGGCAGCAATCATCCAGTTTACAGAGGTGTGCGAATGAGAAGCTGGGGGAAATGGGTATCTGAAATCCGCGAGCCGCGAAAAAAATCGCGTATCTGGCTTGGAACTTTCCCTACAGCTGAAATGGCAGCGCGTGCGCATGATGTAGCTGCTATGAGCATTAAAGGTAACTCTGCAATTCTGAATTTCCCAGAACTCAAAGACTCATTTCCTCGTCCTGTTTCATTAATGCCACGCGACATTCAAGTTGCTGCTACTAAAGCTGCTTCAATGGTCGAGTTTGACTCATTAACACCTTCTCCTTCATCTTCTTCATCATCATCGTCCTCATCACCCTCAACATCATTGTCATCAGTGTCAGCGTCAGATGATGTTTCGGAATCCGAGGAACTAAGTGAAATTGTGGAGTTGCCAAATATAGAAGGTAGCTGCTTTGAGTTAGCAAAATTAAGCACTGAGTTTATACTAATTGACTCGGTTGATGGGTGGGTGTATCCACCACAAGACATTATTAGCAGTGGAGAATTTTGTGATCAGTTATTGGGATTAGAGAGTTTGATGAATTCCAGTAACTTTGGAGCTTCAGTATGGGATTAAAGACTACCATTAATTAATTGGTGTGTTTTAATTTTTTTTTAAATTTTACTTTATTAATTAGATTAGATAATTATAGTAATTTTAGCTTCTTTTTTTTGTTAACAAAAAAAAAAATGCCAAATGTTTGGTTACTTTTGCTGACTGGTCGCTACAAATCTCCACTGTAATATGCATATATACTGTCTAGTGTTAGATCCTTTTATACTACATAATGTAATGATCATTAGAGCCAATTTTTTTACTTCATTTTTTATAAATTACTGTACAGTATATTTTATTTTTGGTGCATAAATTTCACCACCGTCAAATTATCCAAATTCTGCAATTGTAAAGTAAAAAAAAATTAATAATCTCAGGTTCAATAACTTGAAATTGAAACACTGTGAAAATTAAAATAATTTATTTTTTTTTCCTTGACATTTCATCATATTAGAGTTGAACATAACTATTAAATTACAATAGCACTATCTTGTCACGCAAGAATAATTTGAGGGATATTTTGTAGTAATGGACAGCTGGAAGAATATTACGATCTTATCAAAATAATGGCTTGTTTATTTCTCTGTAAAAAGTACTTATATATCTATTTCAATGAAAAAGAAAATACCCAATAACTCTTTTATATATATATATATATATATATTTTTCCCTTTTTCCCTCAAAATACTATACTAAGTATGTGTTATAAATTTAAAATATATTTTTTATCACATTAAAAAATTAGAATTTAAATTTAAGACTTATATGTCACAGAAAAAAATTTAAAAAATCCTCATGTAAATTATGGTATATACCTTTAATTAGGAGAGATACTTGAATACAATTTATATACTTAAATATTATTGCCAAAAACTTGTTTTATGTAAACGAATTTTTATTAATTTGATGCAAACGTCCACCAGATTATGTACAACTTGTGGGCCATAATAGTGTCTAATATTGAACAAATTATTTGGTCACTGTCACTTTATTTTTGTATTAGCAAATTAGACTTCGTCAATATATATTACAAATTTTACAGTTCTAAAACGCATCAACAATTATTAAAATTAACTAATAAAAAATATTTTCTTTTAAACAATATTTTAAATTTAAATCGTAATATATATTAAATTAGGTGATTAAAATTTTTTATCATTTGTACTGAATTTAATTGGAAATTCAGTATATTCTAAATACTAATAATTTAGACAGAATATTAATTTTGAAACAATTTTATATAAAAATAAATTATTATATGTATTTGAATAATTATAACTTAAATTAAATTAACTTAGTCGGCCATATCTTAGATGTGACAAACTATCTATAGTTAGGCTTAAAATCAAAATTAATTAAATACGTACAAATCAATATACTTTGGATGCCATTTTGGGTCACATTCAGATCTCTCATATGTATATTATATAAAAGTCTTTTTGGTTTGTTAAAGAAAAA
>CATIWO010017621.1:0-39637 GCA_949673435.1 Macaranga tanarius | reverse complement strand
TGCACAAGAATTGCCAATTCTATCACAACTTGAAAGAAACCTCCTCCTAGTTTTGTCTTATGATGTCAAACTCTAAAAATGAAAATGCTAAAGGCATCCATATCTTTGAAAGAGCAAAGCAAGCACACAGCTGCAGATGCCAATAAGTACAGAAAAGAATGAAATGGTTCAACTTGAAATGATTACATGTGATAATAAAAAATTGTTAGTACATCAATTTTACTGAGGATGCACCAATTTGAATTGAGAATTGCACGTCGAATAACAAGAACTTCTCATCATGTAAGATTTTGCAAAAATCTGGAAACATTAATTATTAGGTATTAAGCATCTTCTTCTAAAATTCTTTCAGTGTTTCAGATGCGACTTTTCCATTTAAAAAGGTAATGGGATCAAAATCAATCTAGACACAGCAGAAGCAGGTCTAGCAATGAAATGAACTAAGAAACCAAAGTTAGATGATCCTTAATTTACTGTATGCGCGCAGACAATACAGAATAAGCATTCAATGACAAAGAGAACATAAAAGAAACCTGTGCTTAAAAAAAAATTAAAACTAATCAAATTCTGGAAATATATTGGCTCAAATCCTTGAACTGAAAATACAACTGATAGTTAAAAATATTAGAAAGATATATATATATATTGCATGGAGGCACCTCCTGGATAGAAATGTGTCTGTTAGCACTAATAAATCCTGCCTCAAAGCACAAGTACCAGAGACTAGCATGTGCAATTGCATCAGTAAAACTGGAAAAGCAGCCTATCAACAAGGTAGTTGATGTTGTAAGCTAAATGAGCAATGTACGAACTCACCTCAGACCCATCTTCATAACTGAATGTGGAGTTGGGGGCTCCGAATCATGAAATTTTCCATCGCCATTTTTCTCCTGCAATGATGAAAGAGTAGAATGTCCATTTTACATGTCAAAACATCATTTACTCAATGCTAATCAAACATATGCGGAAATTACAAGGAGCAACTGAAAATTTCAGTTTGAAATTAGTTTGCGCAGCCATGACAATACCCAAAAGATTGCTAACATTCATGAGAAAGAGGGTCAATATGAAGAGAAAGGGGGGATCAACAGAAGAAGTTTGGATTTCTGGTTGCTTATACAGAAGTAGCATTAGTGCATAAAGTAATATAACAGTACTAAGAATCACATGTGTACTAGACGCACGGGTACGATTTACAGCAGCACTATATGTCCATTGAAACAGTAATAGAAGAAGAAAAAGGAAATGCCTTGAAGAGAATACTCATGAACTCTGAGAGCAGAAAACAAACAACAAGAAAGGACATCACTTTTGGTCTATTAATCGATCAGTAATCATCACTAACAAGAGGGCTCAAAACTAAGAATTCAGAAATCAAGTCTACGGTAAAAGCATCAGCAATGGGAGGATATGATCTATCCCATCGCACATCAAAAATGTGTATATTTTGGATTCATTGATTAAAGATCACTTGTGTCTTTTCTACTGTACAAGGAAAAGAATGAATGAAAGATTAAATTACCAAATCAGCAGTAGCAAGGGTAGTGCCATTGCCATTGCTACCATTGGTGGCAGCAAATCTCCAAGCCAGAGTAGCCGCCATTTTTACTTAATTTCACTACACTGTTACAAAAATTCAATCAATCAATCAAAACAAGACCGCAGTCAATTCACCCCCAACTCCAGATCTACCACTTAAACACAGCCAAAACATGAAATTCCCCTGCAAAAACGAAGCAAAAAAGCCAGATCAGATTGACAAAACTCACAAATTAAGCTGATGCAAAGCAATGTAACGTACTGAATCTAACAAATCAAAATCGAAATGAATCAGATAATATAATCTAAGAAAACAAAAAGCAAAGAATCTAAATGAAGGACCTGAAATGAAAAGTGAGAAAGAGGGATAGATGGTTCATGGTCGGTTACTGTGAGGATGAGAAAGAGAGAATGAGAAATGTAGAATGCATCTGAAATTGAACAATTTTTAAAGATGTTGTACGAGAGAAGGCAGCAGAAGCACCATAGCAATATAGTGCAGCTGCTTTTGGCTCTGGTTTTGGTTTTGGGTATGGTTATGGTTTTTGGTGTGAGATGAGTGCGAGAGTTAGGAGCTTACACAAAGACCACCGACAGCTTCTCCGGCTCAGCTTCAGCTTTTTGGCTTCATTGCTTACTCAGTTACTTGTTACTTTGTTTAACCGATGGCTGTGCAAGCCTTCCCAGTTGATCCAACCAATTTTATTCAGTTCGGTTTAATTTAAATTTTTATCATTTTTAAATATTTAATATCAATTAAAATTTAGTTTGGTTCTATTTTGTATCTGAAAAATCGATTAATTGAATTAATCAAACTAACCAAATTTTTATTTTTATTTTTATATTTTTTCAAAATAGTATGATAATTTAATATAAAATATTAAAAAATACTAAAATAACTAATATTTTTAAAAATTTCGATTCAGTTTGATTTTAAAATTGGTTTGATTTTCAAAAATTCAATTCAATTAATTCAATTTGATCATAAAAACTCCAAAACCGACTGAATGAACACCTCACGTTTATAATTGGCTTAATAATAAATAAACAACAAAATAACCACAGAATTGTAATCTCTTGCATGCTTGATTTTTTTTTTTAATGAAATATGTTATTCTTCTTTTTGGTAAAACATATAATTTTTTTTAAAACCACTATTTTTACATAAAAGTACTTTTAACTAATAAATCAATATTAATATTTTATTAAAAATAGTTTTTGTAATCATACAACATTCATTTTATTTATTTTTTGCAAAACAACAATTTTAAAAAAATAATATGACTAATTTTTATATTTATGAAAACATTAACAACCTCTTTATAATTTGTAAATTAATATAGATTTTCAAAAAATAAAATACTTTATTACCTTTTTGCTATTGTTGTTGTTTGCTTTTGTGTTTATATGAGCTTTATTTATTTATTTATTTGCAAACCAACCCAATAAAAAAAAGTTAAAAGTAAAATAAAAAATAATTGCTATATTTATAATTTTCATGAGGCTAATTTTGCCGTTGAACTTCCCTAACCAGGCCAATTCATTTTTCTACTATAGCTCTAAGACCTATTTATTATAAAATTTTGCATTTTTTAGATATCAAATGTTGCACGCTGTCTGTTTGGTAAAATTTCTAAGGATAACGATAGATATGCACGGCATAATAATTGTGTAGTTTTATCTGATAAAAAAATTAAAAATTTATATTTTGAACCCTAATATTTACAAGAATTACTAAAATTATTGAAATTATTTCAGTACGAATTATTTTTATCATACTACGCGACATTCAATATTACCGAATTTTTAAACAAAAAGTTCAAGCTAAAATTATGAGCTGGTGTCGTAAAAGTCTGTCCAAATTTAATAACAATTGTGCGGTTGTGTGAGTATATAATAACCATTTACGCAACAATTGGTTTAAATGGTTAAAAAATGCAACATGTTGTGCTAAATAATTTATATAAGTTGGAAAAAATAATTTAAATTGACTTAAAAATATCCTAATCAGATGATGAAATTAAAATCAAAACTAAGATAAAGTGAAATAAATATTGAAATGATTGTTATAAAAACTATAACTATTATTGTACAATAAAAAAAATGAATATTTTCTTAACTATATACTGATAGTGGCAAAATTAAATTTTTACATCTCAAATTATCTTCAAAAGGAGTTTGTTAATAACCACTCTTTGATTGAACTTTAAAAATAAATTAACCTTAAACAATTTTTAAAAAGTCCTACAAATCAAATATAAATAATTGAATTGTGTTTAAAAAAGTTAGTCATAACTTTTTTTCATATTAAAAATGATTATCAATTGTTTAAAATATTATTAAAATAAGACGGTATACATAATATAGTTTTAAAATGATGAAAAACTTCGACCGAATAATCTTAAGGTCAATAGGAACTTAATATTACTAGTCTTAAAAAGAATTACAAAGTTGAAAACTTTATTTTTCACAGCCTAAGGAGTTGTTTATTTGTGGAAAAATAGAGTTGTTTTCCAGAAAAATTTCTATTGAAAATGAAAATTAGAGTTTGTTGTTCACATTAGATAGTTTTCTAAAATTTTTTTAAAGAATACATTTTTTAAAATTTTTAAAATCAAAAAGAAATCTAGAGATTTAATTTAAAAAGTTTTTCATTATTTTCTTCATTAATAAAAAGGTGTGTTTTCCAATTAGAAAATACAGAAGATTATACTTTTAAATAATTGCACCACCTTTCAAATCCTACTCAAATATTTTTTCCTATTATATATATATATTGCAATTTATTTTGAAAGATTCTAATAAAATGTTATTATATTTTTTTTTCCTATATTTTAGATAGTACAATAATGTTATCTTATTTTTTATAATTTTATCTTATTTTCTAGTTTTTAGCCTACTAATTTGTTTTTTTACACACATATATATACTTTGTTTTTGATAAATTTGAGTTGTAAACTCTTTTTTTTATATATTTGTATTTATTATGATTAAATTAATTTTTTCAAAAGTTCTATTATTTTAATATTTATAGTCTGCATCTATTAAATTAAAAAATTAAGATAATCATATTAATTATCAAATTATCTTATTATTTAATACTAAACTCTATAAAAATGATTTTGTTGTAAATTGGAAAACAGTTTTTTAAATTTAATAAATGAACATAAAACTTCATATTTTTTTATAGTTTTCCATAGAAAATAAAAACTCTAATTTTCTTAGAACATTGAAGTCAAAAAGTAGAAAACAATTATCTATAAGTAAACAACCCCTAAGTATCTAACTTGCAGAGAAAAATAAGAGAGAATTTCTTTTATGTCTCTCCTCATATATATATATATATCCTGTAGTTAATAGACATGAGTCAATAATTTTAACTTAAATAAATCCCAAATGAGTTATTTGATTGGATGAGGTAACTGCTAGTTACCTCTTACCCATTCAATTCTAATTATAATCAAATTATTTTAATTAGAATAAAATGGATCCGGTTGACCCATCATGGGTGGCCCGGTCCATATTATAACATAAAAAAATAATTCAATAAAAAATTTTAGAGTTAATTTATTTCAAATAAAACATAAGAAAACTTCTAAAAAACATATTTTATATTTTCATCTTATGACCAAGATTTTACCTAAACTCTAGTTTGATAAAACAATAATGGCTTAATCTAGTTAATTTTTATTAAACTGAACCATTTTTAGTAGGAAACAAATTGATTTAATTTAGTGGAGATTAAAAAAGATAGTTAATTTATTTTTTTCTTTTTTTAAAAAAAATAAAAATTTTGGTCTATGAACCTTATTAGTCTTTTGTCAAGCCAATGATGACCCATCATCTTTATTCTCTTAGTTTAGTTTTGTTCAATCACATAGGACTTTTAGATTTATTTGTCCTTAATTTTTTTATGAAATTTATTGAGTTTTTGCATAAATGGATTCAACGGAATTATGTTTACAGTGAAGAATATATTATTGATATTTATACAATTAAGTTAAGTAGTAAAAAAAAAAAAATTAAGTGAATAAATTATCAACTGTGAGTCTGTGATACTTTATTGAGAAGAACTGTGATACTTTATTAATACAACTAGAGAAGGTCAAATAAAAAGTGAGATAAACTATATTTATATATAGGCCTAATTACTTAAAAAATTATAAACTTTTCAAGTTTTAACAAATTTAGCATGTTTTTTCAACTTTTATTTAAGAAATCTTAAAGTTTACATTTTTTAATAATTTTAATACACTCTTTTAAATTTTATTAAAAAATCAGAAATTTTACAATTTTTAACAATTTAACATATTCTTTTTACAATTTATCAAAAAAAAAAGTTGTCAAAACTCATAAAGTTCAGGATTTTTTAGATAATTAGACCAATAGTAAATTCTATTTGTACAATCAATTTTTTAACATCCTATAAAATGTTGCAGTGTTTAATATTAATATGATACCATACTTCTATTATTTTTTTTTAAATGAGAATTTAATAAACTAGCAAAATTTTTCTTATTAAAATATAGATTTTTCGAGTATCTAAATATTATATAATGGATGATAACGGGAGAGTTGTTAATCTAATAATTGAGACAGTTTAATTTTACTAAAATAGTTTCATTAGCGCCTGAAGTATTATAAGATAAAAAAATTAGAAAATATATGATATATCATTTAAGATTAAAAATGGTATATCTTAATAAGAAATTTTTTGCTAATTCATTAAATTATCTTTAAAAATAAAAATAAAAGAAGTATGATGCCATATCAATATTAAATACTGCAACATTTTATAGGATGTTAAAAAAATTGATTGAACAAATATAATTTAATATTGGTCTAATTACCTAAAAAATTATGAACTTTATGAGTTTTAATAATTTTTTTGATAAATTATTAAAAGAATATGTTAAAATTATTAAAAATTGTAAAGTTTCTGATTTTTTTATAAATTTTAAAAGAACATATTAAAATTGTTAAAAAAATATAAAGTTTAAAATTTCTTAAATAAAAGTTGAAAGAATATGCTAAAATTGTTAAAATTCGAAAAGTTCATAATTTTTTAAGTAATTAGGCCTTATATATATATATCCAAATATCTTTAAGACACTGACCTATTACATTTACATATGGAGCTAAAAAAAAAAAAAAACCAAGAAAAGCCAACCTGAGTCTAGCCAAGCCAAATTGAGAACCAAGCAAAAATTATCCCATCACTCACTCTATCTCTGTTCTTAGTTGGCATAAAATAATAATTTTCACTCCTCCTGGACCAGAAAGATACATCTAATAAGGATGGTTTTGTAATTTAATAGTTATCTTTAAATAATCCCTCTTTTTTTTTTTTTATGGAATTAAATAGTCCTTGTAACTAACTGAACAACTATCATATGTTATGTTGCCAAAAATGACTTTATTACCCTCCCTTAAGTATTCCCAAAGGAAAATCCATATTTGTTTGTTGCAGTATCAAAATAAGAAATGCATCAATACTATAACTTTAAGAAATACACTTGAGGTCTAACTCATCAAGTGGTAAGAGTCTTTACTCTTGGGATAGAGAAGTATTGAGTTTAATTCCTCTCCCCCACATTAAATATGTGAAATCCCACTTTATAACGGTAGCTAACAAAAATGATTTTCAAAATATATTAACTTATAACAACTACCAGCTAACTATCCCGTCCTCACCCCGATGATACTGACCCCGTAATGTATCTTAAAAAAAAAAAAAAGAAACTAAAGTATAATGTTAATTTTAGTACAATGTAAGATGTTGACTATGTGAATTGGTATATATCTCTCAAAAATAGAATTGGTTTAAGTGTTTTTTTTTATAAGTATGCAAATTAGACTGCCAACACATTAATTAGAACATTTTTTTTTTTCAGATCATATAGAATGAAAAAGTATTTTTTAAAAGTTATTACTAATGTACTAAATCTAGATTTTTATTCCCCCGGTATCCCCCAGGGCTTAAAACAGGCCAAAAAAAAAATCTGGATCTTTATTAATAAAAGATACCATTTAAAAAAATATTATCAAATGTAAATTTATTATCTATCAGTACGTCTATATGCATATTTTTCAGAAAAATATAAATTAATAATTAAATATATGCCCCATAATGGCAAATATATAAACTCCCTTATATAAACTACCTCAATTAAAATTTTCTAAAATATGCAAAAAACAAAGGAGATACGAAAAAAATATGGAGGAAATAAGATAGTGGCACAAAGGCAAAAAGCAAAGAAATTATAATTGATATCAAGCCATGGCCATTAGTGTCATTTTCATAAGCTTTTTTTTTTTTTTTTTTTCCAAGTGATTGAGGTGGATGGAAGCTTGAGAGAATGATTGGGACTAAACACCAGCTATTTGTTGCTAACATGACAATTAGAGCTGTAATTAGTTGAATTATTATTTATCTATTTATTAATCTTCGTTTTGTATGAAATGGGCCCCGTTTTATGTTTCTTAAATTTGATTCAAAAATGATTCCTTTACATGGAAGTTGATCCCTCACCACTTTTTGATAGGGACTCACAAATATCATTAGTCATTACTAGAAAAAATGAAGAACCAAAAAAAAAAAAAAAGGAATTTTTTTATGAGGATATGAAATGGAATAATCACATCAAAGTTATTGTCAAATGATTTGGTATTTATATAACTCTTTTTTTTTTATTATTATTATTATTATTATGTTAGTTAGTAGGGCATGTTTCTTTATGCTCAATTTCAAGCAAAATTCAAGAATAGGACACTCAACTTGTCCCCATTTTTCTTCTGTTTCTGATAATTAATGTATTGGACAGACTAAACATTAATGGGGAGAAGCTATTTTTTCAAGTTATGATTGTCCATCAGAATTCTCAAGTGCTGTTTTTGCTTTTCTAGCAAGCACCTAGCAATTCAAAATTTTTTATTATTTTCATGTCAAGATTTATGCTAAGCTTTGTAATAAGAAAGCTATATTTTAACCTTCCCATGATAAAGAAGTGTAATTGCCACTTGAGTTTAAGTCAATTGATTGCAAGTAAGGATTTAGAAAAATTATAAATGGCAACATGCATTTGTCCTTGCTAAAGTCTAAAATACAATTTGTTTTCATTTCTGTTTAATTTTTTTTACTTTATATATTTTGTTAAATTTAGAATTTCAATAGTATCCAACTAGTCAAAATTGAAAAATATATAAATAAAAAATAATTATGTCATGAGCCAAACTGGAAAAAAAAAAAAAAAAGTCTCAATTGCAAGAACTTATATTTCACTTTCAAAGCCAGAGCAAATCAAATGTTGCCTCAAATCTTTGTGTAAAGCCTCTTCAATGACAGCTCAATGGTTGGAAATAGGCGTAAGTTTGAAGTAAAGACCCACAAAAGGGGTCATATAAATTTTTTGATGGAATTCTCTACCACATGATGATAGCTATGTTTATTACCAAAATTTCCATTGCACAAACACAAATGGAACAACTAGGGGAAAAAATCCATGATCACAGAAGTTGTCCACCTTCTTTAATGGATGGAAGAATAGTACTTAGACTTTTTTTTTTTAAATATAGAAAGTGACACCATGTTTTTTTTTTAACAAAAATGAATTTTCATTTTTCACAAAACAGGAAAATTTATATTCAAATACAGTACAAATAATTTAACAAATAAATTACTCAAACAATATAAAAAATAATCTGAATAAATCAACCCTTGAATCTGAAAATGACCTTTTATGTAACTCTCTTTGTGAAAATACAGTTACTCCATATATTGCATTTTAGATTTATTCTAGCTGCTATTATTATATATATATGTTTTGTGATTCCTCAATTGCACATGTCATATGCATCAAGAGAAACAAAAAAGGAAAAGGAAAAGAAAAAAAATTTGGCAAACAACATTTCACATGTCAGAACCTTGAAGCACATGGACTGACTGGAGCATTTAGAAGGGAAGTTGTTTAATAGACAAACAATAATTCCCTCATCATTTGGAAAAACAAAAATTCAGGGCACTTATTATGTGAAACATTACAACATGAATTATCCTATTAAATAATTCAATCAGTAAATTAGGCCATTAAAATTAATTTGATTGTATACAAAGTTTTCATTAGTAAATTGTGTAATGAAAAATCATTTAATTTTATACAAAGTTAGCTTGTGATTTGGTTGTTATAAAATAATAAGCCATCAGAAAGTTGTGATCATTGATAATGAACCACCTGATCTTTAGGTATGTGCATAAATATTATATATTTTGCAGGTTTAGTTTTATATGTAATCAACTTGATCTCAACAGGCTGGACACAGTTGCACTTAATGAATTTAGGCTGATTTTCTATATCTATAAGCCATAATTGCAATTTTTTAATGGAACTAACAGCTCTGTTTTTGTGAATGATTAACAATTTAAGAATAATTCACAGTGTGTGAATCAGTAATTGGCTGAGAAAACCAAAGGGCTTTAGCTATAAATTATTTTGGCAAATTCAAAATATGAAATCAAGAAATTGACAAATCAACAAGTGTTGACACCATCATTGTATGATGCCATTGAACTTTTAATCAATAAATTAACTTATAGTTCATCCTTTGAGGGAAAGGACATGAGCTGAAATTTGTGTACTGAAGAACAAAATTTTATTCAGAGGTGCAGACATTGTACACAATTTATGGTGCAGAACTCTTGAAAATTTGAGCTGGTGAATAAGGAACTCATTCTCATCTTTCCTGTGTGGGTAATTATCAGGACCAAAAAAAAAAAATCATCAAGCTTGAATGCTAAATCAATTTTGCTAGTTCTGGTAAGTCGATGATACTAGTATCATTGTGTAAGGCTGATGCAAGTAGCATATGACTGAAGTACAGTTAGAGCTTGCTCTGTTATAGCTCTATTCCTTGCTCGCCTCACCCAATCGCCTGCTATCTCTTCTGCCTCACTGCCTCTAAGTCCTTCTTGAAGAGCATTAGCTGCTTCAGCAAGCTTTCCCTCGGCTAAAAAACCATCAACTCTACTAAGAACAGATTCAATACCATCACCAAATGGATCAACTTCCTTGAACTGCAAAAAAGCCAAAGCAATTCTCAAAACAATTCCAATAATACTATAATCCAAAGTTAATATGAATATGATATAAAATAGTTAATGGTCTAGTCATTAAGGGCAGTTTAGTAAATGGGCTAAATATGTAACTCGTTCTGGTAAATAAAATCATATTTTCTTACCCTCAACCAAGATGCAATCTGTGCCATTGTATGTGCCAATATGCCACCACCACCAGGTGGGATCATAATGTAGTGCCGCAACATCCCTTTCAAGGCATTGAACTATAAGAAAAGTGGACAGCAGTGAATAAGTTAAAGGAAGTAGGAACCCAAACAAATTCAAGCTTTCATAATTAGTACAGTAGAAAACAATCGACCTTTATTTAGAATAAGAGCACTGGCACCATAAGAGTACCCAAAAGGAATGCCATATTGATGACTATAAATAGTTGGTTAAATAAACTTCAAATTATTGATAATAAGTCAAAAGGATTGCAGCTTGTGATCTGTTCCGAAAAAAATGGTAATGAAACAAACTTTATGTAAAGGTTGCCAAAATGAAAACAGTCAATCCACATGAATGTCAATCTGACATAACATTCTTTAGTAGCCTTTTCTCTGCAGTGGTGAATTTGAGATTTCAAAACACCAT
The DNA here is from genome assembly GCA_949673435.1 of Macaranga tanarius. Lineage (NCBI taxonomy): Eukaryota > Viridiplantae > Streptophyta > Magnoliopsida > Malpighiales > Euphorbiaceae > Macaranga > Macaranga tanarius. The sequence goes on along the minus strand of CATIWO010017621.1, from coordinate 28,392 downwards.
CTTTCAAGAAGAGAAGTAGATACCAACTTGGCAATGCCTTAACCGCTTACTATCACATGTTTTGAAGATAGGACCATCAAGTAACTTACCTTCTGGTTCAATTGCAACAGAGTATCTGTGCCATGGTACCGAGTTTCTTCAGGGAGGGTTGACAAAACCAAATGAATAAGAGAATCTTTATCAATGCCTTCTATATAGTTGTTTAAAGCATCTAGCTCTGGCTGAATTGGAAGTCCTTTAGAGAGTGCATCTTCTAAAGCCAGTGCTCCCTGCAATCAACATGCAAGATATAAGTTTGCCAGTGAAACCCAAAAACAAAAATCAAGAAGGCCTCGAGATTGTAAAGAAAACAGAGATGTAAGTGAAAACACATCTTACAGAGTAACAAATATAACAATAAAAAGAATATTACCAAAGCAAGCTTGTGAACAGAATGGATCTGACGAGCCTCTTCAGATCGTGCATAGAATGCCATACACAAGGCATTGATCTGCAAAACCATAAGAATTCTCACTGATTGATATTATAGAGCAATCCATGGCATTACTTGGGTTATTGATTGGACAAAGTCAAATGCATGAAACAAATAAGAGGCAAAACAAATTAATGAGGACAAACACAAAGCAAAAAATGAGTTAATTACCAGAATAAAATATGTTTAAGGTTCAATCAACTCAGCCAAGCAAATAAGTGAATATCTCCATGTGGGAAGCACCAAGTGGACTCCTACTTTATACTGCATTTAAAAGGGAGAATGATATATATCTAATATCATGCAAAGCTGAATTTCCCAAACTTTTCATTTGCTGTAATGTTCCTCTGCTGCTGGTCGGTAGTTGATTGAAATTTGGCGACTCACTATCTAGAAAATTTTACAGACTGAAATGCTATTATTTTTTTTTTCATAAGACCATTACTCTGTATAATATTTCTGACACATGATACCTCAGGAATGGCATTTGGTTTTATGTTCAGCACTTATAGTCCTAATGAGTTACCTCTGTAATATTTGTAATATTTTAGTTTAACATAATAAATAAATAAAGAGCATCTGCCCTTCCTGCCATTTTGGTTCTTTTCAATATATACTCATTAAAGAAAAACAAGGAATTTTACGTGCAACTAAAAAGCAAGAGCGCCCATCTATCATGCATTTAATACACATTTTGCCAGCAAGACTGAATTTCGATAATGCTTTTAACTTTCAAATATGTGGTTTATTTTTGCAGTCCATAATAAATTCAGTGTTTTTTTCTGTAATATCATAGCCCAATCCTCATTAGCCATTTTCATTATTATCTCCACTAAAACAAATGGCAAAATTTCACAGAATTTCATTTAAAAATTCAAGGTTGAGATTTGCATAAATAAAAATTTAAATCACATATCAACATATATAATATAATAAACTCCATTAACATGTTGCTTGGGCAGATATCTTACATTCAGATTAGCTTCAGCCATTTTTTCAATCTGTGCAGCCTTCTCACTTGCAATTGCTGCAGTCAATTCAGCTTTGGCTAGCTCCTGAAGCTTCTTCATATTTGTTTCTGCTTCACTTTCCTGCAATTATAATGGAATAGCACCTTGAATTACTGAGTTACCATGTGCTGGCATAGGGCATATAAGGCAATATGTCAACCTTCTGTTCAAGTTCCATCCTGAGTTTTTCTTCCATCTTTTCTTGAAGTGTTCTGATGGCAGCTGCTGCTTTTGCTTTCTCTCTTTTTATTTCCTGAAATGCTAATGTGGTTACAGGTGGTTCCAAATTGATAGGAAGAAGTTGAAGACATTTTATGCACATGAAGAATGTGATCATTCAGCTGCATTTTCTAAAATCTAGTACAGGATAATCAACAATACACAGATAGAAATCAATACAACCTTATCAAGCATTGCTGCCTCTTCAGCACGCATGAGTTCTCTAGCCCTTAAATCCCTCAGTTCTTTTTCATATTTCTCCTGAATGGCAGCAAAAGGATTACTAAGAACTAAAAACATGATTGTAATATTGTTATAGCATTAACAAGAAAGAAAATTGCAGAGTATGACATGTAGATTTTTTTTTGTAGTATATAAAATAGCCATTACCTTCAATGCTCTTTTCTCCTCGGCAAAGGCACGGGCATCTAACTGTGCTTGCCTCTTTTCAGCAGCATGGATTACTTGGAGAAAACTCATAACCAACTTCCCATCTTTCGTTACAAAATTATCATTCAGTTCCTCTATAACACTATCAAGAGCCTATTATTTCAAAAAGCCATAATTTAGAATCAGTATTGGTGTTTATTTTTGTTTTGTATTGTGTGAATGTAATTGGATATTCCTCACAGTATAAAACAGGAGCATGCACAAAATAGCAGAGGAGAATGCTTATAAAACCTCTTCTCCAGGACCCTCTGTTGCAGAGCTTTCTTCAGCCCTATCCTTGAGATGGTACGAATCAAGTAAACTTGCTGCATCTGTGGTATTGCTAACTGCAGCCTGCAACAAAAGGAATACCGCAGACATAATTATAAATCCAAGTACAAGAAAAGCACTTCAAGAAGATATCCATATAAAAGAAAGTACAAAAATTGGAATCATCACCAATATCATAATTTTTATGGTAGATGACTTCCTCAATCATAACTAGAGATGTGAAGACAAATCAGGATTTGGTTTAATTGGTTTCTTAATTGAAGAAGTGTAGAACCATAGGCTCTCAAACCCAAAATACTTTACTTCAATCATTATACCAGATCTGCATGTATAAGCTACCTAATATTGAGAAATAGAATAGAATAGAGAAAGGTTTACCAAAATGGCCCTGGAAAGCATAACATTTCTCAAGTTTTCTACCATTAAACAAAGAGTAATTGTTGGGAAGACATCCTTCTCTCTAAAACAAGTTTGAGACAAGATTAGGATTTAAGCTATGACAATGGGCAGGGAGATAAACTGCATCAAGAAGCCTCCTCATAAAAACTTGCTTCACTTAGGCTACCACATGCAATGGTTTCTGACACAAAAACCAGTAGAATATATTGCCATGAAGTTAGTTCCATGCACATAATGGAAAATGTTTTCTTCATATCTTGCCATCTTGTCTTTGTACTTTATTTTTGCAGTTGACAAACATGAGTTTCCAGGTAAACAGTAGACAATTTGTTGAATGTTTTCAAAGTGAATTGCTTGTACTTAAAATAAGCAATGCTCCCAGATTTCACATTTTAAAGACCATAAAGCTAAAAAGAATGACATATAGGTATTAGCAATTGCTATCAGAGTTAGCACCTTTGGTCTGTCTTCTGTGGCAAGCTGCTGAGAAGGCACCACTTTAATTTCATCTTCATCAGTAACTGCCCTGACCTCAGTTTGAACTTGATTAACTTGAACTCCTTCGGTTGTTTCTCCAGTAGTTTTTGATTCTGAGTTTTCCATGCCTTGTTCAGCTTTTATACTTTCAGAAAATTCCGGTTCTTGTTTCTGTTGAACAGCAATTGATTCATCCTCTTTTGCCACTTCAGATTTTTCTTGAATGTAAGACAGCTTTTCACCTTGTGTTTCACTTAAGGCTTCATGAGGATGAACATCTGTTTGTGATTCAACCCTCTGCTCAGCTTCAACAGTAGGAATATCTCCAAGAATTTCAGCCTTCTGCTCAGTTTCAACATGAGGAAGATCAATCTGAGATTCAACCTTCTGCTGAACATCAAACTGAGGAAGGTCTATTTGTGTGTCAGTCTTCTGTGCAGTCTGCTCCATGTCATGACTTAATTTATTGGGCTCTTCACTAATTGCCGGCACTTGCTCTCCCAAAAACCGAGTTTCCTTCGCATCTTTATGAGCAATGCCAACCTTAGCTGAATTATGCTGCTCTTTACCAATATATTGGTCTAAATAACCTGAGTGGTACGCCAACAGACCAGCACCACCAATAGCTGCAATTCCTAGAAAAACTATAGGTAAATTGCTCTTTGATTCGGGTGCTTTGCCACCAGAGCCTGCTTTTGGGGATGCATTTTGCTGAGGTGAGGTGGAAAACTCCCTCAAAGAAATTAGCGATGGTATTGGCTGCAATTGCATTGCAAACCACCCAAAATAAACAAGATGTTAGTACACTAACATCCATAATCAATTCCCAAATAGTGAGAAGCTAAAAATATAATTATTACCAATTATACAAAAAAAAAAGTAAAACTATTCCTGCCTCATTCATTTATTTTGTTTCAAGATATCAGCACCATAATGGCATAATCCCAAGTTTCCCAAACTAATTTATTATTCAAAATTACAAAAATTATAACAGAAAAAAAATTCCACTCAGTGGTCACAAATTTAAAGTTATAATTTTGAATTTAAATGAGAATATAGTGTGAAATTGGGTCAGCAAAATTACATGCCTGAGATGTATCTCGCCTCGGGATCCTTCTAATTGATCGACGAGATGATAACTCCACAATTGACCTGCAAAAACAATGGCAATAATGTTTCAATTAAGTAAAAAGAGCAAAAGCCCTAGAACACGAGCTGTTATTGAACTCAAAAATCAAAATTGGATAGTGTAATCAAGTAATGAAATGGTGGTATATGACTACAAGGGATGTAAAATCCAATTCCACCTTCGAAACATTGTTTTTGCAAGATTATGTTGCAGAATCGAGTGAGAGTGAAAGTGTTCGATAAAATGACTGAGAGAAATAAGTTAAAATATAGGCATCGAAAGCGAAGTCGTTGGTATGAGCGATCGTGTATCTGGCAGGTGACCGGCTCGAGTGCCTCTTTCGAGTACTGTTAATCTGTTATTATTACCTCAAATAAATGAAGCTTATTACTTGCATCATCGAAGAAAGTAAGCTGAGAAAATTCTAGTCGAACATAATAATAATAATAATATAAAAAACATAACAATAATAATATATATATTTGTAACTATCTATAATAATTATATTTAATAATACTGATAAAAAAATTTCATAATTAATAATCATAGAAAGATATAGTTTTTTTTTTAACCATAATTAAGTATAAAATATTAATCTCTTCAAAAAAAAGTATAAAATATTAATTAATTTCAAACATTTATTATAAACTAGTAAACTATCACGTGGTTCGCACATGAATATAAATTTTTTTAGATTTAATTTTTTTTAAAATACAAAAGATTTAGATAATATGAGATATTATCTAATAATAATAATTATTGGTTTTAGATAATATGAGATATTATCTAAAGCCTATCTCTATCTTTTAGATATAAAAGATTAGAAGAAGAAAACAAAAGAGAATTTTTTTTTCTCTGCATAAAAAGTTCTCTCCCATGGTTTTTCATCCTGGTGATATTTAGATTGTGAAAACAACAGTATTTGCTCTAGTAGTAAAGGCTTCGATCATCATACCTGTTACATACTGCGCAGCAAAAGGTTAGAGACCTTACTGCTTTCTGTTATTTTCATCATTGGTATCAGAGCATGTCTTCATGATTTAATAACATTTGCATGATTTTATTATGTGTGTATATATATGATGTATACATAATTCGTGTTACATGATTTGAAAAAGCGTTTTCGAAATCTTATATGAACTATTTTGATTTTTTGGCGATTTAATCAATTTGTATTAAAACATATTAAAATATTAATTTGATTAATATCAGTTTAACAGTAGAACATGATTAAATATTAATCATTAGTGTTAAATTAGTTTAACCTGATCACTGTTAAATTAGAGTTTTTGGTGAAACATGTCGCAGAACAGGTTGCACGGCCATGCAGTGAGACCGCACAGTCGTGCCTGCGAAGCATGCTATTCGCATCTGGTTGTGCATGGCCGTGCACAAAGGCCGCACAGTCGTGCCTGCAAGCATGCTATTCGCATCTGGTTGCGCACGGTCGTGCACTGAGGCCGCACAGCCGTGCCTGAGTCGTGATTAATCACTGGCGACTTGTTTAAATGTTAAACATTTTGGGATTTTTTAGCAATAACTCATTCAACGAGTTAAGGTAAATCATCTACCTTTCGGGGACCGTCGCCTGGGGCACTGCCCCTTGACCCCGAGTGGATTCGCCTTATAAATCATTTTGTAATGTGATGCTATGCTATGACATTTTTTATTTCTATGTTATGTATGTGATGTTATGTATATGATGGCATGTATGTAATGCAATACTATAATAACCATATGAGATGTAATTGGTAAAATGTTACCTACCTAAATAATCTAACTTTAGGCTAGAAGTCATAGCTTTTTTACAAATCATTTGATATTTAGAACATCATTACTTTAGTTATGATTGTTGGATTTGGATGTTCATTTATGTTTTGGTTTCTTTAATAATTTCTTAATAAATGTTTGAGATACATGTATCTAATAAATGAAATTTCTTATTTTACTTATTTAATTGCATTTATTTTATTTGTAATATTTAAATGTGTTTATTTATTGCATCTTTTGAAATTGTTATAAGAAGACCAATAAAATGACCACAAAACTTTAGAGTCGAAGAACTTAGAAGTTTGATCCAATAATCTTTATTACTGTGCATAAACTTTTAACTAGTAATATCAAACATTAGAACTTAGATGGTAATTGGAAACTTAGTGACCTCTTCAAATCTAGGTCTAATGAAAGATTTTATTGGTTAATATGTTAAATGCATAGTAATTATGTGTATTACTTGTTCTCCTAATGAAGTGCAACTGTCAATCATTGAAGATCACAAGGATCAATAATGACAGCTGCCACCAAGTCCGTTGTTGCTGAGCCTAACAAGGACTTCAAGTTGAATGGGGACAATTATGAGGTATGGAGCATAAAAATTCAACACGTGCTTGAAGAACAAGAGGTTCTTGATATGTTGAATATTATTATGACTCAGCCTGAGGGTGGATCCACTATCCAGCATAGGCGGGATAGGGAGGCATACCAAATATGGAAAAAGAAGACTTCTACTGCTCACATCATTCTTCTTAGCGCAATGGATGATGACATTGCTACGCAATTCAAGAGGTTTGGGAATACAATAGAACTTTGGAATGCTTTGAGGGAAATGTTTGGAGGTGTGTCCTTGACTAAGCTTCGCTCATTGACCATTAAGTTCGAAACCTACAAGAAACATCCTGATCATACAATGAAAAAACATCTAAGAGAGATATCTAATATGATGAGTGAATTGAATGATGTTGGTCATGTATTGATCGAGGAGCAAAAGATTCAAGCTGTCATCCGCTATTTTCCCAATAGTTGAGAGCACATGAGGATGCACCTAACACATTCAAGGAACTTAAAGAACTTTGAGGATGATGCGCGACATTTGGAGTTAGAGGAAGATCGACTTGCGTTGGTCAAAGTCAATGCACAAATGCATTACACTCAAGGTAGCTCCTGTGCTGGAACGAGTTTCAATATTAATAAGCATAAAAATTAAGGCAAAGGGAAGGCTAAGGGGTCGAAAAAGTAAAAGCAAGAACTTAAGGAGAATGGAAGGTTAAAGAATAAGAGAAAGATTAATGTTGCACGTGTGAAGTGCTACAACTATCAACAAAAAGGGCACTATACAAAAGATTGCACTACACCTAAGAAGGTACACTCTATTTACTCATATGTAAGTGAAGCTTGTGTATCTAGTTATGTGTTCTTAATTGAATTTAATCTTTTATGGGTTATTGATTCAGGAGCAACCGACCATATAACGAAGGATCATGGAGCCTTTGTAGATTTCCAATGAGTACCTGATGGACAGAGATGGATCTATGTAGGAAATAATATAAGGATTCAAGTTAAAGGAATAGGCACATATAAACTAGTTTTATATGGTGGTCGAATCCTTCTCCTGTATGATGTTCTCTATGCCCCGAGTATTCGTAAGAACTTAGTCTTTGTTCTTATTATATTAAAATTTAGTCTTAATTGGTACTTTTGTGATGACAATGTACATTTATATTTGGGTATAATATTTTATGGTTCTAATTTTATTTTAGATGGTTTTATTGTAATGGATATTGATCATGTCAATTTCAATAATAATATTAATTTTTCTTTAGTTACTACTTCGTATAATCATGAAAATGATATGCATTTATGGCATACTAGATTGAATCATATTGGCTAATATCAAATGAGTTGATTAGCAAAACAAGGCCTCTTAGGTAATTTAAAAAAAGTCGAATTATCTACTTGTGAGCATTACCTTAAAGGAAAACTAACTAGAAAGCCGTTTAGAAAAGCAACTAGAGCCGAATTTCCTTTATAACTAATTCATTCATACGTATATGGTCCAATGAATATGAGGGCTAGGCATGGAGCTTACTACTTCATCACCTTCATAGATAACTATTTTAGATATAGTCATGTCTACTTGATATCCCAAAAATCTGAAGCTTTAAGTTGCTTCAAAACTTTTATGAAAATGGTGGAAAATCAATTAGATAGAAAGATTAAAGTCTTGAGAACCAACCGTGGTAGTGAATATCTTTTTAAATATTTTAAGACTTTATGTGATGAAAAAGGAATCGAGCATCAATTGTCTATTCTTATAACTCCTTAACAATATGGAGTTACTAAAAGAAGAAATAAGACTATTATTGATATGGTTAGATCTATAATGGCATAAGGAAATTTGCCAATTTCCTATGGAGGAGATGCATAGCTTACTGCCACTTATGTTCTAAACCATGTGCCCTCTAAGTCTGTCACTACTACCCCATATTAGTTATGGACTGATCGAAAACCCAACCTAAGCTATTTGAAACCTTGTGGTTGTGCTACCTATGTTCATAATACCTTAAGTAAATATGGAAAATTAGGTCCAATAGGTAAAAAGAGTATCTTTGTGAGATACTCTGAAGTGTCAAAATGATACATTTTCATAGGTGAGCACGAAAATAGCATAGTGATAGAATTTGAATCACGAGATGTCGTATTCATTGAAAATGGATTTCCTAAGTTGGGCAATATAGGTCAAGACTATACTCTCTATGAGACCCAAGAAATAGACACTCAAAGATCACTCCATTCGAGTGGGAGAAATCTAGAGAAAGAATATAATGGTCATCCACCTCTAAATGATACGAATGTTCATAGTCTTGAGTTGAGTGGGAGTATGATTCCTGACTCAAATAGGAGTATGGAATTTGAACCGAGTGGGAGCATTCTAAATTATAATGAATATATGAGGCATATTTATCAAGATTCTGAATTACGAATATCACAAAGAAAGAGTGTTCTACCTAAAAGATATCGGTCTGATGTATGAGTCAAGCTCTTTTAGTTGACCTATAAGAAGTTGATGAGCTAAGAAATGTGTCTGAAGTTTTTTTATGTCCGGCCAAAGGTGAATGAATTAAGGCAATGGAAGAAGAAATGGCATCCATGAGATCAAATCATGTTTGGGAATTAGTTGATCCACCAAGAAGATGCAAAGAAATTAGGAACAAGTGGGTTCTCAAGATCAAGCGAAAGGTCGATGGAAGTATCGAAAGATACAAGGCTCGCCTAGTAGCAAAGGGTTACACACAATAAGAAGGGATTGACTATGAGGAAACTTTCTCTTCTGTTATGAGATTTATATCCATAACGTTAATTCTAGCTATAGTGGCAAATTTAGACCTAGAGCTATATCAAATGGATATAAAAATTGCTTTTATCAATGGAGATAAAAATTGCTTTTATCAATGGAGAATTGGATGAAGAAATCTATATGCAACAACCAGTAGGTTTCAAATAAAAAGGTAGTGAATAAAAGGTTTACAGATTGTTGAGATCAATCTATAGCCTTAAACAGTCTTCTAGACAGTGGTATATTCGGTTTCATAATAAGGTTATTTCAAATAACTTTGTTATGATAGACGAAGACCACTGTGTTTATTCTAAAAGCTCTGGAAGTAAATTTGTCATCATGACATTATATGTTGATAACATACTTATAGCAGGAAATAATATTGAATACCTAAAGGACATCAAGATTTGGTTGTCATCCAATTTTGAGATAAAAGATATGGGTGATGCAGTATATATAATTGGAGTTAAGATTATAAGAGATCATTCGAGAAGGTTGTTGTCTCTCTTTCAAGAGACATATATCAATAAAGTCCTTGAAAGGTTTCATATACAAAACTGCAAGCCTATATAAAGTCCTTAAAATATTTTATATGCAAAATTGTAAACCCATAAGTAACCCTATAACTAAGAAAAAGACCCTTAGTAAAAGAATGTATCCCTAAATACAATAAGAGGTTGAATGTATGAAGAGCATTCCTTATGCAAATATCATTGGAAGTCTTATGTATGCAATATTATGTACAAGACCTGATATTTGCTATGATGTTGGGATAGTAAGTAGATATCAGTCTAACCTAGGTGAAGCACATTGGAAGGTAGTTAAAAGGATTTTGAGATACTTGAAAAGAACTGTGGACTAATTGCTATGTTATCAAGAAAAGGATCTGTAATTGAGTGGATACACAGATGCTGATTAGGCTGAAGATGTAGATAAGAGGAAATCTACATTTGGTTTTATCACATGGGTGTTTACCTTAATTTTGTTAAATGGGTTTAACAAAGATTAGGATGAGGCAGTATTTTAAACAGACAAAGGAGTTACGAGAGCCCGTTTAATAGACATATGACGTCTTGCTTAAGTATTAGATAAGTTATAGTTTAAGTGCAAGATAAAATCTTACACTTCATTTTATGATTTGTAAGTAGATTTATGTAATCTCTAAAAGGAGAATTAAAAATAATTCTTCTTAATTCTGTCTTTATGGCCATAAGCAATCTCAATTAAGTATTAAAGTTTGGTGCTGAGATGCACCTGAATGAGTAGCTTATGTATTGTGTTAAATATATAATTATAATAATTTTGAAACATGCGCTCTTTTTTTAAGAAAAGAATGAACACCATAACACATGATTCATACCATGCGTGCAAAAGCCGACCGGGGATGGAAAGTTATAAAAATAATCAAATAATCTCAGCCGTCCCTAATGTGAGACCCGTTCCATAAACTTATAATTTTTAAAAACCTACCCTTAAGACCTGGGGCATATTTCTAAAGTATAGTTTGATGTATCTGTTTTAAAAAAATCTCTGAAAGGTCATGAGAGATACGACCTAAAGGAATTAACTGGATAAACGAGTTAAACCATATGAAAGGAATAATGTATGAGGGGAAGATTACTGATATACTACATTCAATATTTCTATTATTCACTAGCTAGCCTATTATGAGTACCATAAGTGGTATGTACATAATAGTGGACATAGAATATTGCTAAGAGATCAAAAGGTAGCAATGAATGTAAAGAAGTAATCTGGGATAAGGCATATGTCAAGATATAAAATCTATCATCGAGACGCTATACATTTCTAATAAGTGTATAATATAAGTGCTCTGGTCATATGCTAGTTGCATAATCTATTTATCAATATGGATAGGATGAAGACTGAATATGTTCAGTCGTGTGCGTGTGGGAGATGTTGGATTATTGACTCCTATGACTGGACATAATTTATTTCAAAATTCAAACATAAAAGATTTAAATATTATGAGATATTATCTAATAATAATTGGGTTTTCTGCAGCGAATGATGGAAAAATTAGGTTTTTTTGCAGTATGGGTGAAATGGATTATGCTTTGTATTAAATTTGTCTCTTATTCAGTTTTGTTAAATGAAGACCTTATTGGTCTCATTATTCTGGGGTGTGGTTTACGTCAAGGAGATCCTCTTTCCCCGTATCTACTCATCTTATGTGTGGAAGGTCTCTCGGCATCTATTATACAAGCAGTAAGGACAGGTTTGATATATGGTTGTAAAGTGTGTCGTCAAGCACCGACTGTTTCACATCTTCTTTTTGCTGATGATAGCTTTTTATTCTTTAAAGCTTTATTAGAAGAATGTTTGGTTATTAAAGATATATTGAGGGAGTATGAGAAGGCCTCAGGTCAACCTATTAACTTCTAAAAATCGGGTATTATGTTTAGTTCCAATAGACGATCAAAAGGCAATTTCAAGTATTGTAGAAGTTTTCGCTCCTCTAAACACTGGAAGATACTTGGGTTTGCCATCGTTAATTAGAAAATCCAAAAAAGCTATTTTTAGTTTTTTGAAGGATAAGTTATGGAAGCGGCTTCAATGTTAGAACTACAAATTGTTATCAAGGGCAGGGAAGGAAGTTCTCATAAAAATAATGGCACAAGTAATTCCAGCTTATTGTATGAGTTCTTTTATGTTGCCAATTTCTTTATGTAAGAAGATGCAAAGAATGTTGAACTCATTTTGGTGGGGTTCTAAACTAAATGGGCAGAAGAGGATTCACTAGCATAATTGGTGGTATCTTTGTCAGAGGAAGGAGTTGGGTGGCTTGGGATTCCGAAAATTACATGGTTTTAATCTCGCTTTACTTGCAAAATATGGATGGCAATTCCTTTCTAATCCATATGCTTTGGTGGCTCGCATCTTCAAAGCTAAATATTATCTGAAGACCAATTTTCTTGATTCTCCACTTGGATCTAATCCAAGTTTTGTTTGGCATAGTGTGTGGCATGCGAAAGCTATTTTGAGAAAGGGTTATCATTGGCGCATAAGTGATGGAAAATCAATTAATGTCTGGAAGGATCTATGGCTTCATAATTCTGCTCCTTATAAAGTATAATCTTCTATTCTAGCGGGCTCTGGTGATTTGCAGGTTTGTGACTTCATCATATCTGATAAAAGGTGGAATATTAGTTTATTACAATCATTTTTTTCTCCGACCAATGTAAATGGGATTTGTAGCATCCCGTTGCCTGCCAGAGAGATTTTTAATATTCTTATTTGGCATTTTTTGAGAAATGGAAGATACGTTGTTAAGTCGGGATACAGGGTGTTTATGGACGATTCTTCAATTTTGAATCATCAATCTAGGAAGAAATGGTATAAGCTTTGGAATTTGAAGGTACCTCCGAAAGTAAAGAACTTTTTATGGCGTCTGTGTGATAGCTGTCTTCCTGTGAGAATTCACTTAGCTAGGAAAAGAGTTAATACCTCTATTGCTTGTATTTTATATGGGTATGATGTTGAACACTTAAGGTATATTTTTCTGGATTGCCTGTTTGTAAAAAGTTGTTGGTCTCATGCTGATATTATTTTATCAAATTTGGATTTTGATGATATTCAAAGTTAGTTTTTTAATTGCTTTGACTTTGTTTCTCGTGAGTTATTGCATCGAATTTCTATGGTCTTGTGGTCTAATCGGAACCAGCGTAATATGAAGTTATGGGATAATCACTGTCTCTCCCCAAAGATGGCTGTTGATAAAGGGTTGAAGTTATTAAGAGATTGATCTGATGCTAAATCCACCCATCGGGTTTTGTCTTTAGATTCATCACCATCAGCTGATTGTCAATACTAGTAGTATCCTCCTGTAGATTGGCCAAAGTGTAATCTTAATGCAGCAATTTCTAAAGATAACAGTTGTACTAGGATTGGCATTCTTATTCGCAATGACACAGGTCAATTTCTACATAGGAAAATGGTGTTGATGGAAGGTATTCTCACTGCTCATGAAGCATAAGCCGTGGGTCTTCGTACGACATTTTCTTGGAGTATTGAGATGGGATTACATAGGGTTCTTTTTAAGATAGATGCCAAAAGAATTGTTGATTCTTTTTACTCATCGGAGGTGGATTTATCTGAATTTGGAAATGTCATTTTAGATTGTATTAGTCTTAGTAAACAGGGAGTTGATTATTCCCTTGCTCATGTAAGGCGTCAAGCTAATAGGTGTGTTGATTGTTTAGCAAAGGCCGCCTGTTATAATACTTGTCCCATTGTGTTCTCTAGCTCTCCTTCATGGTTGGAGGATTGTTTGTCTTCTGATTTGCTTTTGTGCTAATAGAGTATTGTTCTTTGGTTTCAAAAAATAATAATAATAATAATAATAATTGGTTTTAGATAATATGAGATATTATCTGATAATAATAATTATTGGTTTTAGATAATATGAGATATTATCTAATAATAATAATTATTAGTTTTAGATAATATGAGATATTATCTAAAACCTATCTCTATCTTTTAGATATAAAAAGATTAGAAGAAGAAAATAAAAGAGGATTTTTTTTTCTCTGCACAAAAAAAAAAAAAACTATCTCTCTGCATAAAAAGTTATGTCCCACGGTTTTTCATCATGTTGATATTTAGATTGTGAAAACAACAGCCTTTGCTCTAGTAGTATAGACTTCGATCATCTTACCTATTACATACTCCACTGCAAAAGGTTAGAGACCTTACTGCTTTCTATTATTTTCATCAATGAGTGTATATAAAATATTTAAATTTATACTTTAATAATATTATTATTATTAAAAATAATAAAATATTATTTAATTATTACTATAATAATAATTCAATATTAAAAATTTAATAGAGTTACAATTTATTCTAATTTTAATAAATTTATGGTAATTTTAATTGTTTATTTATTATAATTATATTATTTGATTTTATTTGTATCATAAAAATGAGTTGACATAATTAGGGTAGAAAAAATACCTTTATTCACTATATGTCGTCTTTTTAAGATTTTTCTTTTTCATATGTTTTCACTTTAATACTTTTTTTCAAAAACATTTATGTATTATTATTTTTTATTTTATAATCATAATTATTCATTAGATCATAAAAAAATAATTAAATTAAACTTAATGATTTTAAATTTTTTTGCAATATATTAATTTTTAACATTTTAACATTAATTTTTTTTTATTTTTTGAATAATTATACATTACTTTTTTAGTAATTTTGATTTTTAATATTTCTCTCTAAAAATTTTCTATTCTATTTTTAAATCATGACAATAATTAATTATACTAAAATAGTTTATATTATATAAATAAAAGTTAATCAAATTAAAATAGGAAGTATAATTTAAATCAAACTATAATTGTAATTTTAATTGATTTAATTTAATTTCAATTAATAAATTAATAAATTATCTAATTCTTATAGGATAAACAATTAACTTAATCAAAATAGAAAATAAAATTTAAATTAAATTACATTTATATTTTTAATTAATTTAATTTTAATTGATAAATTACTAAATTATTCCACTATTATATAATAAATAGTTAAGACGTTTTGTAATAAATTTACGTGTCCCCCTCCCCCTTCGTATATTTATATATGCTAGTAAATAACTACGTACTTCGCACGTGAATAGAGAATTTTTTAAACTCGTGATAATGTGTAAATATTAAATATACAATTTGATATTATTATTGTTGTTGTTGTTGCTATTATTATTATTATCATTATTTAATGAAATTTTTAAAAATGTTAAAGTATTTTTTGCTTATACAATAATTCAATTTTACAAACTTAATATATTTATAACTTACTACAATTTTATTAATTTTTTTATTTAAATAATTATACAACATTCTTTCAATATTTTCAAATATATTTTTAAATAACTTTATTTAAGAATATATTTATGATAAATATGTTTCAATTCAGTAGTGTCTATCCTTAGTCTTTTATTAATTATTATTTCTTTTAAAATGAAATGAATACACTACTTTTAGGTGGAAATAATAGTATTTTTTACAAATTATTATTTTGAAACATGTTATACTAATAATATTTTTCATGTATCACTACAAGGGAATGAGTTTGTAACGACATTAAAAATTTAACTTAGGAACGCTAAAATAGTGTCCCTAAAAAAATACCGACACATGTAAAAGTATCGTTTTAAGTATTGCTAAATTAGCCGTTGGGACTAAATTTAACGACGCAACACATTTGCGTCGGTAATTTATGGTTTGGGACGCTTTAGTGTATTAGCATCGTTAAATTAATGACGCTTTATCTATAAAGTGTCGTAATATTAATTTTACGACACTAATTATAATGTCGTCATTTCAAAAATTCTTAAGTTTTTATAGTAAATCTACGACACTAAATAACTATTGTGTTCCTAATATGGCGTCATTATGGTAATTAGCGTCCCTAATTACCGACGCTTATTTTAGCTAGTGTCCCTATTTTACTACGCTTTTTAATAATTAATGTCTCTAAATTATGACGTTGGTAATTATTAAGCGTCGTTAAATGTATTGCAATGCATATATTTACATATACTATGGCGACACATATATAGTGTTGATATATTAAAAAAATTCAAGACGCTTTTTAATGTGTCGTAAATTATTTTAGTATTTTTCAACAATATATATATATATATATATATATATATATATATATATATATATATATATATATATCCCAATTTATAAAAAAGTTAAATAACTAAATAAATTAAAATCATAAAAAAATTCTATTCATTGATATAAAATCAAAAGTTGTCACATACTTCTTTAAAAAATAACCAATAGTAAACATGTCTGAAGTCTCTAATATTCTAATATAAAATAAAAAAAGACAAAAAAAATCTTCATCAAAGTG
Organism: Macaranga tanarius; assembly: GCA_949673435.1. NCBI lineage: Eukaryota > Viridiplantae > Streptophyta > Magnoliopsida > Malpighiales > Euphorbiaceae > Macaranga > Macaranga tanarius. The sequence goes on along the minus strand of CATIWO010017621.1, from coordinate 11,959 downwards.
GTCCTTCTAGCTTCATTCTTAAAGTGCACTACAATTAATAAAAAAAAAATGTAAGTATATATGAATTAAAATATAATATAACACATTGTCAAGTACTACAATAAATAACTAAGAAAGGAATTTTAAACTAGCCAAAAAAAAAAAAATTATAACTTTTATTTAATTCTTACTTTAGAGAGAGCTATACATGTCAAAGAATCAATTTATATCAACACTGTGAATCTTCAAACTCTGTAAAAGGTGGTTGATTCTACACAAACAAAGATTCAAAATTTTATATTAGACTTTTTTTAAATGCAGCAAATGAAGTTAAGGCTCAATCTTGAACGCTAACTTTGATGGGTGTTTTTAGCTAAATGTTAAAGAGTTTTTGTTATTAGAGAATGAAATAAGGGAAAAAAAAGGCAATTCTACAGTACTGGTACAGCGAAATAATGTAAAGTATTTAGCTGCAGATCTGGTACAGTATATTAAACCCCAAAATTGATTCTAGTACGGATTAGTTCCAGAAGAGGAAGATCCAAACCAAGAAAAAAGAGCACATTGCTGCATATAATTTGACAAACAAACATGCAAAACATGATTCAGCCATAATGAAGGAACATCAAGGACTCAAGATCTTCACCTTATGCTCTTTTATTTTCCTACACTTTCTATTTTTACTATTAAACTGTAAACAAATAGAAGAAAAAGAGAGAAGTAGTGGGTAGTTATAATTACCAAGAGATAAGGAATGGCTCTCTTAAGTAATTAAAAACATTGATAATGATATTATCATTAGTAACAACATCAATTAGTGGCCCTGGAAACTGCCCATTAATCAAGATTTCCTGCAACAACAGAAACACTTACTAAATTTAAACGTCCATAAACACAATACTTTTTTTTTAAAATCAGATCTCACATTCTGCTATAGCACCCCACTAATCCATCAGGTGATCTAGATAAAAATGATATGTATATTTTAGCATCATGGTAACTAATCATCATAATTTCGAACAGGTTTATGAAAAACCTAAGGTTACAGTAAACATGAAAAAAAATGAATGAATTGAAGCAGCAATCATATCATACAACTCTTCAGAGACAGACATTTCATAAATGATATGAGCTAAACCCATAAAAAACATCATAATTGGCATCATGTTTCAATGCAAAAAAGATCTAAAGACATTGAAGGTAGTTGGCAAGCTCATAATCAATAAAACAGTAAAAAAAAAAAGAAGAAGAAACATCAAAACTACAGAAGCAGGATAAGAATAAAGAATACCAATAGTAGGAGCAATATCCTCCATAGAACTTGAAATGAAACTAATAAGAAGACTGCTTTTACCAACACCAAAATCACCAATCAACAAGATATTGAAAGAAATATCAGAACCACCACCACCATTTTGAGCAGAAGGTGATCCCATTATTGAATCACTAACCCAAAATTAAAAAATAACTAAAAAGTTCACTCCTTTTTAATTTCTTTGAACTGGATTTTTTTAAAAAAAGAAATTCAATCTTTAAATTCTGTTTCTTTTCTTTTTCTCTCAAATATCTCTGTGTTGTCTCTAATGATGAACAAGACTTCTGATTACGTTCTTTTACTCATTCTCTCCTAAAGGTACAGTAAAAAAGGAATCTATCCTATTACGTGTGTGTGTGTCTATATATATATATATATATATATATATATATATTATTTAATGAAAAAAATAAACTTACTTGTTGATTATCGTTGTTTGCTTGAGATTTACCTTGAGCAGATGGTGAACTTTGTAAGCTAATAGTGAAGGTATGCAAAGAGACGTGATTAGAGAGTAATGGGATTTTTTTTTTTTTTTTGCGTATACAGTTTTTTTAAATTACGACATTAGACGTGGATAGGGTTTAAAAAAGACGACTAAAATAAACTAAAACGTTGGGAAACCAATATATTTAAACAATAGACGACATAAATATTATAAGTGTCGTTGAATTGTCTATAATTTGGGACACTTTTAAATTTAATGTCTTTAATTTTATTTTTTTTGTAAAAATGACGACACTTTTTATTAATATTGGTAAATAAGTTTCCTAATAGGTCTCTTTTCTTCTAGTGTATGATATTTTTATTAAATTTTTTATATGCATTTACTTTATTTAGAATAATTATGTATGTGTATTTTTTTATTCAACTTCATTACCACTTAATTGTTTTATCATGAGATATTTACAAATAATTATTTGTGACCTTTATAGTTTAGTTAATTAAATTGATTTTGATTATTTTTAGTAGATTTTAACAAAATTTGTCATTATAATTAAGTTTTAGTAGCATTTTAAATATTAATTTTTTTTATACAACACTTTTTTAAAGTTTTAACTTTAATACTTTTCTCTTTTAAAAAATATTTCATTTATTGTTTTTTAAATTATAATTATAATTAATCATTAGAAAATAAAATTTTAATAAAATTATTTTTATTAAAATTTATGGCTATAAATTAATTTTCTGTAATGTTTTTAACATTTTAGCATTAATTTTTCTATTTTAGTAATTGTACATTAATTTTTGAATATTTTAAATATCAGTGCTTATACTATTAATTTTTGAATATTTTAAATATCAGTGCTTCATTTTGTTTAAAAAAAATTGCATGTACAATTTTTTAAACTATAATTCTAATGAATCATTAAATGAGAAAAATTTTTAATTTTAATTTTTTATTGAATTTTAATAAAATATGTCACTCTAAATTAAATTTTTAATTGTGATTTTAACATTTTACTATTAATATCTTTTTAACAATTATATATCAACTTTTTACAATTTTTTAACTTAATACATTTTTTTTGTAAAAAAATTTATTTACAATATAATTTTTAAAATTATTATCATAATCAATTATTAAATGATTTAAAATTATTTAAATTAAATTTGATTATTTTTGGAATAAATTAATTTTATAGAATTTGTCTAAAAATTAATACTTTTAATCTTTTTAACATTTTAACATTGCTTTTTTTCTTTTTTCTCTAACTATACATCACTTTTTTTAATATCTTTCTTTTTATTTTCTAAATAATAAAAATTATTAAAATCAATTATATTTATTTTTATTAAACTTTAACAAAAAATTTTCTATAAATTAATTTTTAATATTTTAACACTAAATTTCTATTTTTTGAATGATTATACATTAGTTTTCTAATAATTTTTAATTTTAATATTTTTCTTATTAAAAAATTTTCTACATTATTTTTAAATTATGATTATAATTAATTATTTAAATAATAAATAAATAATTATAATTACTTTTCATTAAATTTCAGTAAATTTTATAAAATTATGCTATTTATTTAGTTATATTAGTCAAAATAAAAATTCACCTAATTAGAATAGGAAATACAATTTAATTTAAATTAAAACTAAATATACTTGTAAGCAGCGGGGTTCAGCGCACCCTCAAGTGTTTGGTGACTACGGCATTGTCCGGGCTCATGGCCCACTAGGAAATTCAATCTGGACTATAAATTATAGATTGGAGATAGAGTTGCCATCCGAGTGAAATCCAGAACACACTGTACAGCAACTGGATCCAATTGAGAGGTCCGGCAGCGGTCCTTAGAGAATGGATCCGGAAACTGGGTATGAGCTTTTTGAATGCCGACCCGACTTTATGATCAGCCTCCATTTATGTTTCATATTATATTATCTTTAATTATTTCGTTAATTACATAAAAATATGCAATTACCTCCAAAAAAAGTTTCAATTTTTACAATTTGGTTCAAGTTTGTGATTTAATTTATTTTCATGCAATTATATCTGATTCACAACATAAATCCACACAATATCATCATTCATCCACAATTAACAAGAAATAAAATAACAATAAAAATAAATAAAAGATACACACACAAAAAATGAGGGGAGGAGAAATTAATGCAACCATTTTTCCACACACAATAATAAAAAAAAAAATAAAACACCAAAAAAATAAAACCAAAATCAGAACTAAAGTATAGTAACCCATAGGGCTACCAAGTTTATACGCCTGCGAAAAAATTATTGATTAGTCTGTTCAAAAAGAAAAATACCTGTAAAAAAATAAAAAGTCAGTACACAATAAAATAATCAACAACTAAATTCTAACTAGGTTGCATATTAATTAATTACAAAAAAAATTGAAGCTCAATATAAATTTAATTAAAATATTTTACAATATCAAATAACCTAATTTTATTAAATTAATTAAAGAACAAATAACTATTTAATCTATACATCCCTAGTTAATCTAACCACCATCAATTAATAGTAAATAATAAACAGAAATAAAAATATTGCACAAAAACATACATAAAATAAAAATTAATAACAAAAATAAAAAATAACACATTAAAATAAAAATAAATAAAAAAAGAATGAACAAAACAAAAATACAATAGAATGAAAATAAATAAAAAACAAACAAAAATAAAAATTAGAAAAGGCAACAGTACTACAATAAAAACTGAAACAAAATAAAAGAACAAATAAAAAAAGGGCATCAGTGTCACGCTATATATATCCCTTAAAAATAACCGTGCCAATAAACACTATTACCCAGAAAAAGATCAATTCAAAGGAGTGACACCTGATTTTTAAAAATAATTAATTGAATATTTAATATTTTAAAAATTATTTTAATTAAGAATTTTAATATATAATATCAATTAAAAACATAAAATATGGAATAAAATCAGTAACAACATACCAAAAATTGAAATAACTAAAAATAAATTCACCCTCATACTACCTCGAAATTCGGCCACTTCTAGAAAGTATCTTTCATTGTCGGAATTGAATTGAGATCTTGAATCCTTCCAAAATGTAAAGGACAATTATATTTTTTTATTTTTATAAATAAAATAACTTATATCTACCAATTTTATTTGAATGTTTCTAATCCTGAACCCAATTAAAGCTAAATTGAGAAAAAAATAATGCAAAATTTTTTATTCTCCCAGAATGCATCTTTGCTCCCCTCTCTTCATCCCAATATCCAGTATATAATGGTCATCAAATTCAAAAGAAAACTCTCAATCCCACTAATGAAAAAATCAAATCCAAAGCTAGAAGTGGTTAGAAATTTTACAAAATTACCCATTTAATCCTTCAACTTTTTTAACTTCCTTTTTTTGAAAAAACATTATCGGGTCCATGCCCGAATATTTAATATTATATTTGGATAGGACTAAATCGTATAGAAAAAAGTTTGATTGAAGGACTTAATTGAAAATAATTAAGTTTGAGGACTAAGGTGTAGTTTGGTGTTAACCGCACAAACTAACGAATAAAAAAAAAGAACAATGATTATGGAGGTGCGTGAAGCTCGTAGAGGACAAAGAGGATGACTCACCCATCCTCTGCAAGGCAGAGCAGAGGAAAGTTTGGTACCATTTGGTACTAGACAACTGAGAGAAAAAGAAAAGAGTGAAGTGAGTGGCTATGAATGAAGCTATTTTCCGTCACTCTGTAGGCAACACAGGAACTTAAAAGGATGAGAAGGAATCAACGATGTTGGTAAGTGGATATTCCTTTTCAAAAAACCCTACGTTTTTTTTTTTGTTAAATTATGGTTTGGTTGATGTTATAGTTGTTTGATTGAAATTGAAATATGTTTGATTGAAATTGAAATCTGTTCGATTTTTGTTTAAAATTCAAATTTGTGAATGTTGCACAGGGTGAAGGAGCGACGCCTATGTGCAAAGAGGCGGCGCCTCTGTGGTTTAAAAATAAAGGAGAGATGCCTCTGTAGGGTGTCAGAGGCGGCGCCTCAGCCCCTTAATGGCCCAGAGGTGATGCCTCTGAGGCACAAATGCGGTGCCTTTGTAGGTTAAGGGCGGCGCCTCTGTTGATTTAAGAGGAAAAACTTGTTCCTGAACTGAATTTGAAATACTGTGGTTTATTGAGATTTACTCTAAAAGTATTCTATTTTGGCTGAGACCAAGATTGACTTGAGAAATTGTATTATTTGAATAATTATGAGTAAATGAATAATAAAGGGTTGCAGTAACACCGTGCCCGGAGTACGACAGGGTTTAATTAGATGTAAGACTATATCCGGGATACAGCGACTCATGTTATTTCCTGTATCTGGGATACAATGATATAAAACTTATGAAAGCCTTTGGAGCTACTTTAAGTGGTTTACGATAATGGTATGCATACCTGGTTCGAACCTTCAATGTGCTGATTGATATCCACCACATTGACAGCAACCTAATTATATAGTATTAAAATTGATTCGATATACATATTTGAAACGTCTATGGTTTGAATCTTTGATTTACAGTTACATCCAGTCAACCTTATTTTGTTATTATTTAACAGCGTATATTGATTGATTTAAAATTATTTTTATTATCATTTGAAATGTTATTTATTCAGTTACCGTGAGTGTTTTATCTAGTTTACTCACTGAGTGTTTCACATTGAAATACTCACCACTCCTTTTTATAAAATTATTTTCTTTTCAGCCTAGGCGCTTATACATATTTATGTAGTGTAAAAATGGTCATCCTCTGGGCAGCTCAATCCCTGGACTTTCATGGTGACGAGACATAGATCATATATTATATACGACATGACCCTGATGTCGAGTTATCCTTCCGGGTATCGATAGATCCTATAGCAGTCGAGTACCGGACTCACACAGTTAGGAACAACTTCTCAGATGGATGCCTGACGGTCATTTATGTCGCTTACGAGACACAGATAGGAGTTTGAGTTTCTCTGACTTAGACATAGTCATTACCCGATGTTATTGACTTCATTATCTTTTTGCCCGTTGAGGGTTGAGAGTTAGGATTGTTGCTACTATTTTTGGGTGTATACGAGGGCAGCTCATCCTATAGTAGTTAGGCTACCACCCTCTAGGGTTGATAGGGCTTTTTGATCTTTTGATGTATCATTTTTGTATGTATTTTTGATAGCCCTTTTTCCCCTAGTCCTCCCCAACCGCTAAACATTAGCTATGTATATTATTTGCTTATATATACATATGTACATTATTTTATCCCTTTTGATAAGTTGTGTTTCTTGCCATCTGATGAAATTGTATGAGATGAATTCATAACTATTGTATCCATAAAATTTAGAATGTTTGGCGAAATTGTTATTAACCCCGTTTTATAAACCAGTCAATCTGGATAGTCTTGAGTAAACCTAACTTAGAAGTGGTACCTTTCCACACTGTTACTCCGTGCTAGACAGTTCGGGTTGTAAGTCTGTCCGACATGGGTTTCGGTGGGGAGGGGTCTCACAAAAATAATAAATCACAATTTAGTCCCTAAAAATGACATTTTAGGTACAAAAACTTTAAAATTTATTATTTATTTACTTTTTTTTTATTATTTTTAGCACAGTTATCTTGCATTTCAAAGGTTCTCCAAAATCTTTCTCCATTTTCTTTCACAACAATATATCTCATGAGATTAATAAAATGGTGATTATCATAGGGTTTTTTCTAATTTTAGACTGAGCCAAACTCAAGTGTCAACAATACTATTTAATCAGTTTGTGCTATATAAAATAGAAATTAACCTAATTAAAATAGGAAATACAATTTAAATTCAATTATAATTGTAATTTTAATTAATTAAATTAATTTTAATTTTTAAATTACTAAATTATACGACTCTTATATTATAATAATAAATAATGAAGATGTTTTAGTACTTTTGCGTGTTCCTCCCCCTCCCCTCATACATTTATATATAATATAATTACTAGTAAACTACCATGTGCTTTGCACATGAATATAAATTTTTTTAGACTTGTGATTGTATATAAAATATTTAATTTATATTTTATTAGTAAAATATTTTTTTATTTATATAATAATTCAATATTACAAATTTAATAGAGTTATAATTTATTGCAATTTTATCAAATTTATGGTTAATTAATTTTGATTGTTTACTTATAAAATTTAATTTAAGAAAACTTTTAAAACTATATTATCTAATTTTATTTGCATTATAAAAAAAGAGTTGACCAAATTAAAGTAAGAAAAATACTTTCATTTATTATACGTCGCCTTTTTAATATTTTTTAACTTTAATACTTTTTTAAAAAATTATATACTATTTTTTTATCTTATAATCGTAATTAGTCATTAGATAATAAAAATAATTAAATTAGTTTTAATTATTTTAAATTTGTAACTATAAATTAATTTTTTTTGAGTAATTATACATTATGTTTTTAATAGTTTTTAATTTTAATATTTCTCTCTACCAAAAAATTCTCTATACTATTTTTTAATTATGACTATAATTAATTATTTAAATAATAAAAATTAATCAAATTAATTATAATTATTTTATTAAATTTGAATGAAATTTTTAAAATTATGCTATTTATTTACTTTATATTAGTTAAAATAAAAATTCATCTAATTATTAGAGGAAATACAATTTAATTTAAATTAAATCTAAATTAGTTTATGTTATATAAATAGAAGTTAACCTAACTAAAATAAAAAATAAAAATTAAATTAATCTACAATTGATTTAATTTAATTTCAATTAACAAATTATTAAATTATTTGATTCTTATCAGATAAACAGTTTACCTAAACAAAATAGAAAATACAAATTAAATTAAATTATAATTATAATTATAATTATATTTTAATTAATAAATTATCCGACTCTTATACAATAAAGAACAAAGGCATTTTTGTAAATTTACATGTCTCTCCTTTCTTATATTATATATATTATAGATTATAGATATATGTATATATAATTTTATTTTTAATAATGAAAAATATAAAAAAATCAATATATATGTATGAGGTAAATCTGATTTTTTATATAACTGAAATACAAAATTTTATTAAACAAAAAGAGTGCATAGATTTTTTACTAACCAGTCGTATATCTGTATAAATCACGAACTGTAAATTATATATGTTATACTTAATTATTTTAAAATATAAACACAATAAAATAATTTTAATAAAATGTTATTTATAAATAAATTAAGTAGTTATAACTTAATATACATATTATTTGATTATTTTAAAATAAATAAATGAAATTTAAATGTATTAATTAAGCAGTTTATAATCAGTTAGATAGTTTTTAAAAGTGGAATAATCTCATGGGTTATTTCATCCATAGTACCTAAATTTTATATTATATCCCATTATACCATCCAACTTTAATTTCATAACTTAAAACTCTCTAATTTTTCGTTTTAGTTTTATGAAAGTCTCCAATACAGTTTTTTGGCAAATACAGATGACATGAAAGCCAACATGGAGGTCAATGTGATAGCAATAATAATATTTTTTAATTAAAATTTCTACCTAAATTAAATAAGATACATCAATACCACATATCCCACTTATTCTCCCTCATCATAAAAATATATATATTTTTATATTTTCCTTCATTTTCTTACTAAATAAATACCCTTCCAAACCCTGTGAACAATATAACCAGAAACTACCACCGCCATACATAAATGAATCGGCACCAGCCTCTCCAATCTCTATCCTACTGCCACTGCCACCAATTTCTTATTCCCTATCCAATTTCGCCTACGACCAATACTAATAACCATGTCAAAAACCACCAACCCTTCTGCCTTCCATTGATATTTAGGGGTGTGCAAACCCGACCCGGTCCGAATAACCCAACCGAAATTGAACCAAAATTTTCGGTTCGGTTTCTATTTTCTTTCATTCATAAGTTTTCAGGTTAACCCGACCCGAAAACCGAACTAATACATATATATATATATAATTATTACCGAAATATCTCAAGTTGCCGAGCGTGGTAGAGTGGCAAAGTCGTTGGTTTATTTGCAATGCGTTCGAAACCGATGATTTGCAAAACATTTTTTTTAATTAAATCCTTTCAAAAAGTGGCGCAAATGACATTTCTGAGGCTCAAACTCGGGTCTTTCAAAGTTTGTGAAGTCGCTTACCACCAGACTACTCACTAATTGTTGTTATTTCATTCATTTTTTTCTTTAATTTCGGTTTTCGGGTAACCCAAAATCCGAACCGACAACCCGCCCTAAAATTTCAGGTTCGGTTCAGTTTAGATTTCTTCAAAATTTTTGGGTTCAAACCCGACCCGCCCGATGCGCAGCCCTATTGATATTTGTGGGTTTTCTATTATGAAAGTATATTCAACCATGGCCATTAGAGAGATTACCAAGTTCTAAATGTTTTTTTTTTTCAAATTTTTGCATTTTTTTTTGTCAAATTCTTTTCTTTATCTTTGACCATCATTACCAAACTAATTGCCATGGTCTTTTTTATTTTCCTTCTTCTTGGGTCCTTACATAGTACTATCTCTCTCTTCTTCTTCTTTCTTTTTTTTTTTTTTTTTGTATGTATTTATTTACATGTAACTAGTATGGATCTTATTTTGATCTAAACAATTTTAAAAGATTTCAATTTTTAATTTTCATTGGATTGGGTTTACTGTAGTCGGCGGGGTTCAGCGCGCGCCCAAGTGTTCGGCGACCACGACACTGTGCGGGCTCAGGGCCCACTAGAAATACAACTTTGGGCCTTGATAGGCTTAGGTTGGAGAATGGAGTCACCACCCGGGTGAAATTCGGGAACACTTTTACAGCAACTGGATCCCACAGAGGGAGCCCAGCAGCCGTCCTCAGAGATTGGGTTCAGAAACTAGGTATGGGCTTTTGAATGGCCCACCCGACCTTGCGATCGGCCTCCGTTTGTGTTTTATATTTTATCATTTTTAATTACTTAATCATTCATTTGATTACATGCAAATGGGCCTCAATCAATCTCCAAATTTTATATTTTAGCCCGAATTTGATTATTAGTCCATTTTCATGCAATATTGATCCATACATTCACATACATAATCACAATTCACAATAAATATCAAAAATAATTATCAAAACAACCAAAAATAAAAGCACATAAAGAAAGGAGGGAGGAGAAATGAATTACAACCCATTATAAACAAATCACAACTTAAACAATTAAAAATAGCCCGTGGGCTATTTTATATTTAGGCCTGTAAAACAAATTATAAATTAAATCTCCAAAAAAGCAAATAACCTACAAAACATAAAAAAGTTAGTACAAAATAAAAATAACTAATAATTAAATCCTATCTAGATTAATCAAAATTAAAATAAAATCTAAAATTAATTAAAAATATTTCACAATATCAAATAATCTAATTAAACTAACAAATAATTATTTAATTAATTTTTAAATCATGTATACCTAATTAAATTAATCATCATTATTAATTAAATAAAAAAATTACACAAAAATAAGTAAGCCAACAAAACAAATAATAATCAAATAAAAGATAAAATAAATGAAATAAAAAAATTAAAAATAAAGAAAAAAAAAACATTAACAGTGCATGGCACTGTCAACAGTGCCATGCACTGTTAACAAAATAAAAAAACAAAGTAATCAATGGCTGATGGCCATCAGGCCCATCGGCCAAATTATTTTTAAAAAAAAAAAAAAAAAGGCAACAGTGCTTCGGCACTGTTGCAAACAATTTTAACAATTAAATAATAAAATAATAAGAATTAAACAAATAATCAAATGCACAAAAAATGACAATAAAAATGCAACAATGTAAAATTAAAAATATAAAAAATAATAAAGATTTTTTTATGCAAATAACACAATTCAAACAATAAAATCTATCCAAAAATAATTTACAAAAGCAATCAAAATCAATAATATATATGAAAAAAAGAATAAAAATAGATTAAAAAGATTACTATAAAAATGGATTTGCCCTCAGAGGTGTGATGATGAACAGAGGCTTCCAACAATGCAAGGTTTTAATTCCTCCCTTTGATTTGTAGTTCATACATTTTCCTTTTTTTTCTAGCCTCCTTCTTTTTTTTTTTTCTAGGGTTTTTCTTATTCTAGCCACCCTCTAGCCCTTTTTCTTTTTTTTCTTCTTTTCTTTCTCTTT
>CATIWO010017605.1:0-13170 GCA_949673435.1 Macaranga tanarius | reverse complement strand
TATAACTGTAAGTAATTATTACGAACTTGCCCAGTAATTGGACTACCATCTATCGGCAATCCCGTCAACACCGAAATATCCTGGAGAGTTATCGTGCATTCTCCATGAGAAAGATGGAATGTATGCGTCTCCGGTCTCCATCGCTCAACTAGAGCCGAAATAAGGTGATGGTCAAGTTTTATTTGCCGTATTCGGGCAACTCTAAGAAATCCTGCTTGTCGTAATAACCCCTCCATGTCAGGACTCATGTTCGAATATATATTCGGCAATAGAGAGGTCCGTTGACATACTATAACAGGATCATCCAACTGAAAATTTAATGACATATTTTTCATAATTATACAACAATATTTCTTATAATATAATTGTTATAATTCATATGAAAAAAAACTGAAACGAAATTAAAACCTCATCATTCCAAACAGCCTCTGATCTATGCTGATGTTGTAGATACAGTAATGACGGATCATGTGGCCCAGCGTCTATGTAGTGACGTGGCAAGAAATTTTGCGCCCTTTCTACCAAAACATTATCATTTTATATAATAGTTACATCTTGTAAATAATTATTTTGACAAAAGAATAATAATAACATAAACACATGACCTTTAAACGGATTAATAATAATTAATTTATCAACATAGAGCACATTATTTATTGTTCAAATATTTAGGGCTACAACTGTATGTTTCTTTAAGGTAAGAAATTTATATTTTTTTGTCCATCTTTTACATATACTATATTATTTCAGTTTTCACAAAGTTGTTTTCAATTTCATACATGTGGTATGTATATGTTTTCATTTAGTTCGAGTTGTCATTTTCTATAAGTTGTCATGTTCTGTGAGTTGTCATGCTTTGTGACTTGTCATTTTCTATGTATTTGTCATTTTTTATATACAGTTTTGATTAGTTGTCAATTATTGCACTGACATCCTATGCATAAAACACATGTGATCTTATTGAATGTTCAAATATAGTAGATGATGAAGCTTGACTTTACTGGTATAAATATGTAATAATGTTTGTTCATTATATTTCGACGCAATTCATAGTTTAAAATCCATATCCTTTCTTCTCTATATATGGCAAGTGGTTCTTCATCGGGTGGTAGAGGGCGAATATGGATATTACCTGAATATGCTGATGATTATCGGCATTTAAGATTGTCGGATCCTAAAGAATATTATACAGGACTACGACGAGAGTGGGTTTATCGCGTTAACGAAGCTAAGGTTTTGGTTCACCAACTACGTGAATTAGGATCACCTATGGTTAAGCGTGTCGCCATCTCAATGCAATGAAGAAATCGTGCTGAAAAAGAAGTTGCAATGAGGCGAATTCGAGAGGAGAACAATCGAATGTGTTTACGAAGATCAAGGTATTATATGTTGAAGCTTGCTAACAATCAAGCAATTGCAATGGGCAGGACACTTACACAGACTGAGGTGAACAATGTTCTTACTAATCCATCATATATTTCTGACTACGATATGTCTGATGAAGATTAAATGTGCTAATGTTAGAGTTTTACTACTATGTTTCCTCATCTGATATTTTAATATCGGATGTACATTCAACTGAGTGTACAAATAAATTATATAATCTTGCTTGTCCTTCATCGCCGTCTTCTAATAACTCTCGAGTTTGTCTTTTAAAGAATTCTCTATTAATACGGATTAAAATACGATTATTCTCCTCTCGAATCTGGTATAATGCGTTTCGTATTTCATTCATATCACATCATCTCATCCCAATTGCCCGAGCTTTAGGCACACGTATATTTATTTCCGTTGCTTGTTCCCAAAGTGCGTCAGACTGTCGTTGACGATATACCTATTCTTCATTCATTTTCACTAAAACTCCATGACTATTATGTTGTCCTGGGTCCAATGGATATAGAAAATCATCGTCGAGAGCCCAATGACGTCCTGTGGCCCGAAAGGTATCTCCTGGAGAATACACTCTAGACATTTGCCCTACAAAATATATGATGCTTTTCATCAAGACGAAGTTAATTTATCTTTCCGAAATTAATTTGACATTCCCATAATAATATATAAACAACAAAGGTAATATATCTTTCCGAAGTTAAAATTAAGAAATGTTCGAACATAAGTAAATATTGTACAATATCAATTCTGTGAACAATTCCGAGCAGTATGCCCATTCAACCCACATTTCCTACAAAAGTTTGCTGAAGCATTAGCATTTCGTTCATCCATTTCATTCTGGATACGCGTTGATCTTGGTCTTCCTTTCTTCCTTACCCAGGCTGGATACCTTTATATCTAAAAAAAAAAATTGACAACATTCATATCAACATCACCTTATATATAAAAAAAACTAATAAATATCAAATATGCATGAATTATTTAAATAAAATCGGTTCGGTTCGGTTAATCTACACCACCAAAACATATATAAAAAATAAATGATATCAATTATTCATATTATCTTAATAATTAACCGTAATAAATAAAAATCAACACAATTATTCATAATTTCTTAATAATTAACCGCAATAAATAAAAAATCAACTCAAAAATTTTAACAACCTTTATATCTAAAAAAAATGACAACATTCATATCAACATCACCTTATACAAAAAAAAAACTAATAAATATCAAATATGCATGAATTATTTAAACAAAATCGGTTCGGTTCGGTTAATCTACACCACCAAAATATATATAAAAAATAAATGATATCAATTATTCATATTATCTTAATAATTAACCGCAATAAATAAAAATCAACACAATTATTTATAATTTCTTAATAATTAACCGCAATAAATAAAAAATCAACACAAAAATTTTAACAACCTTTATATCTAAAAAAAAAATTGACAACATTGATATCAATATCACCTTATACAAAAAAAAAACTAATAAATATCAAATATGCATGAATTATTTAAACAAAATTATTTACAAAAATTATTTATAACAAACTTTGTAATATATTTTTTTTCCAAAGTACCTACAATTTCATATATTATACGATAAACATATACCATTTTTTGTTTAACAGAAAAAATCATATATAACATTTCTAATATTTTTTTACATATACTTTCTAAATAAATTCAAAAACTTCATAAAAAAAATAACCATACCTTATTTTTGTTTCTTGGACCACATTGCAACAAGCACGTGTGAAATAATATCACAGACAAAAGGTACAGAATTTATAATTTTTGAGTGGGGTAAGGCGAGTGCGAAATAATAATACAGACAAATGTTAAAGAGTTTATAACTCTGCGGGGTGAGGTGAGGAGAGTGCGAGAAAGTGAAATAATGGAAGGAAAAGAGTGCTCAGGTGGGGTGAGGAGATTGCACGAAGAATGAAAAAATTGAAGGAAAAGAATGTAGAAATGGATGACAAAGGAACGAGTTGATTTATAGGGGGTTGCAAATTATTGCCATTAACTATTCCCACACACGCAGTTCGCCTGTTGCCTGTGCCTGTTGCCTGTGTGCGAAATGCCAACACAGGCATTTCGCCTGTATGACAGGCGAAATTCCCTAGGGCATTTCGCCTGTCACACAGGTGAAATGCTTGTAATTGATTGAACAACACAGGCATTTCACCTGTGTGACAGGCGAAATGCCTGAAGCCATTTCGCCTGTCACACAGGCGAAATGCCTGTGTGACAGAGTTGTCCCCCACGCCTGCTGAGTCGGCAGATTTGAGCAGATTCTCCACCCATTTCGCCTGTCACACAGGCGAAATGGGTAGAACCTATCCTCTTTTCTTTTTTGTGACACCATTTTGCCTGTGTCACAGGCGAAATGGGGCTGTTTTTTTTTTTAACCAAATTGCCATTCTCAAAGGCGAAACATCTGACCAAAATCTTGTCCACTTCCTACTTCGCCTGTCACACAGGCGAAATGGATTTTTTACAAATGACAAAAGTCAACCTGAACCACAAAAATGGAATTTTTTTAGACAACCACAAAATTAGTATTTACAAAATTTCAGACTCTATATTAATAAATAGCTCCAATTACCACGCCTTCTCTTCCTACATACTCCCTCCAACCAAGTGGAGACCCAGCCTCAACGCTAACACGCTTGGGAACATTTGATTTCTGTAACATAATTTTCTCTTTTGAAAAAATTTAGGCACAATTTTATAAGTTATTATCATAATTAATCATCAAATCATTCAAAATTAGTTAAATTACTTTTACTAAAATTTAATAAAATTCTTCACTCAATAAAGTTTTTATTGCTTTTTTTTACATCTTTAACATAATTTTTCCTCTTTTCTCACCAATTTTTTTTGTTTTTAATTATTTAAATAATAAATATTATTTTTTATTAAACTTCAATAAAATTTTTAAATTATGTAAAAATTCATCTAATTAGAATAAAAGATATTGTTTTATTTAAATTATAACTGAATCTACTATTTAATTAATTTATATTATATAAAATAGAAATTAACCTAATTAAAATAGAAAATTTAATTTAATTTAAATTATAATGCTAATAATAATTAATTTAGTTTAATTTCAATCAATATATTACTAAATTATCTAGATTTTATAAGTTAACCTAATTAAAATAGGAAATACAGTTTCAATTCAATTATAATTGTAATTTTAAATAATTTAATTTATTTAATTTCAATTAATATATTACTAAATTATCTAGATTTTATAAGTTAATCTAATTAAAATAGGAAATACAACTTCAATTTCAATTACAATTGTAATTTTAAATAATTTAATTTAATTTTAATTGATAAATTACTAAATTATCCGACTATTATACAATAAATAATGCGGACAGTTTTGTAATTTCACGTGTCCACCTCCTCTTCGTACATATAATATAATAATTATTATTATATATATATATAGAGAGAGAGAGAGAGAGAGAATTATCTATTAATAGGAATTGCATAATTGAATATCAAAGAAACCATTATTTGATCATACTGATCGCAATAAATATAGATGATTCTTTTTCGATGAATCTAATGCTGTCCTGGAGGAGCGAAGCCTTTCTTCAAATCTCCAACAGGGTCTTCAGATTCAGGATCTTCTGATTGGCAAAACCTTGAACATGCTTCGGCACAAGAATCTAAGGATGCACCTACTACCTGTTGCAGGCATGTAGGCATGCACTGCTTTGCACATTCTGAAAGTGCATCATTAGGTTTTGCAAATGCTATTATAATCATCAGTACTGTGCAAATTTTGATGGTGGCATTGGATTTAATCTTGACAGCCATTTTTTTTTGTTTTTGTGTATGGAGTTTTTATGATTATATGGGAATTCTGGCAGTGTGTATATATATATATATATATATGTATATATTACCAAGAGATATAAAAGTTTGTGTCAAAAGGGGCTGACAATTTATTTAGAAACAGATATCTTTTCAGGTATTGATAATTAGAGAAAAATATGGGAAGCCATAAAATTCAAAGTTTGATCTGTGACTAAAATAGTTTACTTATAAAAATAAGGCAAATAGTTTACTAATAAAAATAGGGCAGTGGACATGCAGGGTAAATTTTGTGGAGTACAATTAGTGAATGCTCCACACAAATGGCCTTCCTTTAAGTAGAACCTCTAAGAAATTCAACTAAAAAGAACTAGTGAAAAAGTGTCAAATGATACTTTTTTTTAAAAGGATTATAAGGTGCAAGTTCAAATCCTAATATGGTTAATTTGTGAAAAGGTTCTGATTATACCTGATTTAAAAGGGAAGGTTCAAATCTTGAATCCTTTTTGTCCAAGGACTACTTAATAGATTAAAAAAACCACCTGATTTAAAAGGGAAAGACTACTACTGCTACTTATATAATAATAATAATACAGAACAATTCTTGTGAAACTAATTTATATTTAATTTAAAAGGGAAGATCTACTGCTTACAAATAATTCTAAAAACATAGAAATAAAGAGGATAAAAATCTTATGAATAAGGATGCCAGCAATTTTTATTATTTTTTTGGTTAACACCGTTCCTTGTTAGTTTCATTTGAAATTATTTGAAACAAGAGAGTATTAAATAGGCAAAGTAAATATTAGTGGTAAAATTTCAATTTTGGGAGACACCCTTGAATAATCTGAATTAGAGTCCTATATAAATAAGATCATAATTAACAAATCAAATTAGCAAAATGAAGAGTTTTTCGAAAACATAAAGTTGAAGCTACACTTGAAAGTTAGAGTTCCACCAAAAAAAAAAAAATCAAATTAAAATTAGAGCAAATTACATTTTCCTCCCTGAGCTTTAACTCAATTTATACATACCTCACTCTTGTTTCAAAATCGTCGAATTTTTAACTCCCTCAATTTTTATAATGTTAACATTTAAGAACTTCCATTAGAATTAAATCATTTTTTCCATTAAGTACTATATAAAAAAACTAAAATGCCCTTCCAAACAATAATTTTTACAATAATTAACTATAAAACACTAAGATATTTTAGTCTTTTATATTTAATAACATTAAATACAAATATTTTTCACTTACTAATGGTATGGCTCATAAAAAAAATTAACATTTCACTAGTGTTTTATAGTTAATTATAGTTTTTTGTTATTTAAAAGGGCCTTTTAGTCATTTGATATAGCACTTAAAAAAAAAAAAAGAAAATTTGCCTGACCTTAATAGAAATCCTTAAATGTTAATGGAATAAAAGTTGAAGGAGGCAAAAGTTCGATTTTCAAACAAGAGGGATGTAAGTGTTAATTAGGTCAAACCCCAAGGAAGAAAATGTAATTTGCTCTTAAATTTATCCTGAAAATGTAATAAAATGAAATTAATTACTTCACATCCATTGTATGTTTAACATCTAGGAACATGAGACATAAAACATGTTAAAATATAGACCACTAAAAATCAATGTAAACAAGGAAAAGAATCCTTAGCACTAAGTTGGTCACATAACTGACAACTGAAATCTACTTCTTGTAGATGCTGAACAAAAATGGTTAATTTCAATGAAGAAATCTCTATGGTGATTAATTACCGATCCAGATTACTAAACCAATTGCATCACAGTTTAATTAATATAGGCATAAAAAAAGAACCCACCGAATTTACAAGGCTAGAACTCGCCAATGATTAAACATTTCTAGGATGAGGCATCTTCCTTTAACAGATGCAAATTGGCATTTTATGCAATATGCAAAAGCAATAGTGATTAATTTGGCTCTTCTGCAAGAGAAGAAATTGATAGAACATCCAGCAAAAAACGAAAGATGTACTGGTCACAAAGTACCTTATGCCAAGACACTTGCTACCTGGCCTATAGATAGTTGTAAGCTAAAATGTTCTTGTAGTAGGGGACATAATCATTTTTTTATTTTATTTGCAGTGGGTACTTGCCTAGCTTGCATGAATTTATTTCAACTTCTGTAATGTTACCTTATTTTCTGAAGTACCAGTCTTATTGATCAAGCAGTGACTGTGCAACCTTAGTGATATTCTCTTCAGTGAAACCGAACCTTTTAAATGTATCCAAATATGCTCCGCTGGCCCCAAACTCCTCAACCCCAATTACCACGCCTTCTCTTCCTACATACTCCCTCCAACCAAGTGGAGACCCAGCCTCAACGCTAACACGCTTGGGAACATTTGATGGCAATACATGCTCCTTATACTCCACTGGCTGCTTGTCAAAAAGTCGCCAACAAACAAGCGAAACCACCCTCACTTTCCTACCTTCATTTCTGAGTTTCTTAGCACTCTCTTCGCAAAGACATAGTTCAGATCCCGTACCTATCAATATGATCTCTGGCGAACTTTTACCCGAATTGTCACTTATTATGTATCCTCCTCTTTCAACTTCATTTGTTGACGTTCCTTCCAAGTTTGCTGCCACCTTTTGCCTTGATAGAGCAATGACACTAGGCACATCTCTGTTAGCAATAGCCACTTTGTATGCTCCAGCAGTTTCGTTGCCATCTGCTGGTCTGAAAACTAGAAGCCTTGGTACTGCTCTAAGGCCAGCGAGCTGTTCCACTGGTTGGTGAGTTGGGCCATCTTCCCCAAGACCGATAGAGTCATGAGTCATAATATAGATTACTCCGGCATGGCTTAAGGCAGAAAGTCGGACTGAATTTTTCATGTAATCGGAGAATATCAAAAAAGTCGCTGCAAATGGTATCAAACCACTTCCATGCAGTGCAATTCCATTTGAAATTCCTGCCATTGCGTGTTCGCGAATTCCATAGTGTATGTTGCGGCCCCATGGGGAGAGAGGTGAGAAGTCTTGGTGGTCATGAAGGTAGACCTTGTTAGATGAAGCAAGGTCAGCACTCCCACCAATTAGTCCTGGAAGCGCACTGGCAAGATGGTTCAAGCATTTTTCAGAGTATCCTCGAGTAGCATCCACTGGATCTGATAGAGACCACTTCTGTTGAGACAGGAACAATATTTTATTACTGAAAATGGTCCTTGAGCATTCTTGATTTGTATTCATTGTAAATAAATAACTACACAAAATAAATTTGATTTCTACTGCAACAGGGTTTGGATTTGGAACAACAGTAGTAAAAAGACATACAAAGTATGCAACAAATCTAACATTCCTGAGATAACAGTAACCAATAATTCCTTGGTAAACATTGTAAATTACCGGCAAGCAGCTTTCCCATTTGGAAGGTAGACCGCCACAGAGAAGAACTTCAAACTCTGCAGCCTCTTTAGGATAATTGCTTTCGTAACAGCGTAGCTTAGATAACCACTCCTGCTCTAGTTTTTCACTATGGTATGTTTGAGTCTGCATTTCCCTACAGTACATTACATTGAAATGATCACAGTTATTTAAAAGTAAAAAAAAAGTACACTAAGCCAATTTAGGTTCAGTAAGGAATACCTATAGATCATTGGGATAACATGGAACTGATCTCGATTAATCCACATAACTTTCTGTTTCATTTCTTTCTCATCATCTTCATCAAAGGTACCATGGTGCGCTTTAGATGTCCCTTCCTTTTTAGACAATCTTCCTATCAAAGTCTTCACCTGTATATATTTCAACATTTATAACTTCATCTTAAAGAAAATATCAATGAAAAATGGTACTGACCGTCATCTCTACCACTGGAAAAAACAAAAGTACAATGCATCATAGTTATCAGTAACAAAAGGTACAATACACAAAAGTGTGAAATGCATATAAAATGAAAGAACATAACAAGAAAAAATGAGAGTATATGTTCTGGAAGGGGCCAAAAAGTAGAAAATGTGATCTCACAAGCACGTACTCGAATGAAAGTTGGTTTTCTAGTCTCATTTATAGCAGAGAGAAGAGCATCCTTGAATGAACCCATATCTTGATGTATATTATCTACTGTAATTGTATTCCAACCAAGAGCACGGAATCGTGCAGATATATCTTCAGAAAATGCAAGCGAAGTATCTCCATCAATGGTGTTATGGTTATCATCATATATTAATGTAAGCTTGTGGAGTTTCCAATGTGCAGCCAATGATGCAGCTTCGTGAGCTATTCCCTCCATGGCACACCCATCACCGATGATACAATACCTACATAAAAAATTTGGGAACTTAACAAAGAGAATCATGTACCAAAAAATGAACTATCTAGTATATTTACTAACGTCCGATGGTCAACAACAATGCAATCAGGCTTATTGAATCTCGCTGCCAAATGAGCTTCTGCTAACGCAAGTCCAACTGCATTTGCTACACCCTGTCCAAGAGGGCCTATTTTTAAACAATCAAGTACATAAATTAGTACACATTGAGTGCAACATCATTCAATAGTCAATTTGTTTCTTAATAATGTAAATGTGCACCAGTTGTGACTTCAATGCCATCTGTAATAGTGTTCTCTGGGTGACCTGGGGTCCTACTCCCAAGCTTGCACAAGCATTTTAGGTCTTCTAGCTGAATGAAACATGAATAGCAGAAACCAAGTTACAAACATAGGAGTAATGCCGTATGTGCATAAAGAACTTGTTGGAACAAAGCATACTAATAGATTTTGGCAGAAAATTTATGTGCCAAAAAGATTACATCCAAAATTCCACTCTGAAGCTGAGAACAGAGAATGCATATGTGCATCGTGGTTGAGAAACTTAGTATTGAATTTTATTTAAAGGAAGCATGATATATGTTGGATTCTGCTACCACTACCCAAATTTTTATCAGACAAAGTTTAGTCAATTCTACACAAATTGCATCTATTAATAGCTAGGTTGGAAAAATCAGAAATGGAACCTCTGCTTTCTTGCAGGCCTTTATTTCTTTGTTACTATAAGTTGACATTAATTCGCCTGGCAACTACAAGACAATTGACTAAGTAGGTCACTAAACTGGGTTCAAATATCTGATTGTGATAATGTTCTTTCACAAGGACTAGAACTGCCCTGCTCAAGCAAATCAAGTTTCTCATAATTTTAAAGGGTTCATTGGAAGCAGGGATTATAACCCTCTCCGTTGGAGTTACTGTCTTACTGCTTGCACTATAAGACAAACATTCAACCACTGCCCAGCTAATGGGGAAAAAGCATATGTACAACTAGTTCTTTGGTTGAATAACACATTACATAATATGTTTAGAGCCAATGGATTATGAAACTTTCAATCTCCAATTAGTTTCGATTTCTAAAATCTAAAGTATCTAATAGGTTATAATAGATTTTTTTTTTTTTTAATTAAAAGGGAGGTCAAATAACATAATTACTAATGGACTAGACAATTTAAAATCTGGTGAAATTTAATTTCATAAACCAATGGCAGCATAACTCAAATTTTGCACCTCAATATGCCTTTGGAGAGAAATAGCCACTGAAGTACTACCTCGCTGGCTCCTTATTAAATGCAGTATTAGTTTCCTGAGGCCAAAGGATCAAAAATTGCCCCCACAAATTCTCTAGTAGTTAAAAACATTCAGACTCAATCATTGCTTAACCTCAGTTAGAATGGCTTAAAATATGCTGTTTCCATGTACTTGAAAAATAAATAAAATTAAGAAAGATGCAACATCAATTAACTAACTAAACAACAAGGCCATATATACCTGAACAGATTCAAATCCAGCAAGATGAAGGCAAACATACTGAAGCAAACAACCATGACCAGCACTCAAAACAAATCTATCCCTATTAAACCATTTTGGGTTTCTAGGATTATACTTCATAACATGCCTAAACAAATAATACCCAACTTCTGCCATCCCTAAAGCCATCCCAGGGTGGCCTGCCTTAGCATTTTGCACAGCATCAACTATCAGCATTCTAATATTATCCACACATCTCCGGTCGACCAATCTCTGAAAGGACTCATCATCGTAATCGTCAAGCCAATCAGTGTCATTATTGTCTGTTTTGATCAACTTTTGATCATTGGGTGGTTGTTGAAACGCATGTTTAAGCTCTTTTTGCCATGAAAGTCTGTGAGTTTTAGAGTTGTCTACGTGCGTTGAGTTGGGTTTTAGGGAACTGTATAACGGATTTAATGAGAGTGGGGTGTTTTTGCTGTTAAGAGATGGTTTAGTGGAAATGTTGAAAGGAACGTAAGGTTTGAAGAGGAGAGAAGATATAGCCATGTTGGTGGTGGTGGTGGCTGGTGGCCGGCTGCGGTGCGAAGTGATGGCGGTGGAAATGGTGTTATCAGGTGAAGCTGAAGTGACAAAGTTGATGAAGAAACTAAGCCAGATCAACGTGTCAATTTACAGGAAGATTTAATGACGAGAATGCGTAAGGGTTTGACAGTTGGATGCGGAATATGAGTGTTGTTTGTTGGGCTATTTAGCAACCGTACTAAATTTCATAAATTCTAAATTTGTGGTTGATTTTAAAAAAATTTCAACTTTTCTGGTTATTTTTTAAAAGAATTCCAATTTTGTGGTTTGACTAATTTTTTGACTTTTTCTAAGGGCCATTTGGTCAGTGGGAGAGGGAAAATGGCCCCTTAGCCTATTTTGGGCCATTTCGCCACTCCCACTGGCGAAATGGCCAAGGCATTTCGCCTGTGGGAGTGGCGAAATGTCTTGACCGAACCAAACTGATTGGTTTGGTCGATTACCGATTAGGTTTGGTTCGATTTCGGTTTTTAAAAATATATAACTGACTGGTTTGGTTCGATTTTGATTTTCAAATTTCGGAAAAAAAAATACCACGAGAATGAGAAAATTACGTGGATTTTTTTAACCCAAACTGTGTTGGAAACGGATGTCGGAACAGTAATTTGATGAATAGTAAAATAGTAACTTTTTTACAATTTTGCATGTTACTGTTCATGTATTGCAAAAAAATTATGATATTTTATACAACCAAACTGAAATCGAACCAAACCAGTTGGTTATATATTTTTAAAAACTAAAATCAAATGAACTTGGTCGATAACCGACCGAACCAGTCGGTTTGGTTCGGTCAAGGCATTTCGCCTCTCCCACAGGCGAAATGCTTTGGCCATTTCGCCAATGGGAGTGGCGAAATGGCCCAAAATAGGCTAATGGGCCATTTCGTCTCTCCCACTGGTGAAATGGCCCCTTAAAAGAAGTCAAAAAATTAGTCAAACCACAAAATTGGAATTTTTTTAAAAAAAGAACCACAAAAGTTGGAATTTTTTTAAAATCAACCACAAAAAGAAAATTTACCAAATTTTGAACCTTAATTTGGTAAATAGCCCGTTGTTTGTTACTAGTCGCAAAGTGCAAAACACTTATTTTGTAGTATTATATGCGGAATATGCTTCGTTGAATTTGCAACTTTTTTTTTTAAGGTAACTTAATTTACCCCTCTATTTTATCATATTGTATTACTTCATCCTAACATTTCAAATATATATTTATTTACTTTTTTGTTTTATAATATTATACTATTTATCTATTCCGTCAATTTTTCGTTAAAATTGTGGTTAACTAATGTAAAATTACTAAAATAATCTTTAGTATTAAACTTGCTTACTATTTACCCATCTGTTTAACTCTATTATACTATTTACCTCTCAGCATTAAAAGTTATATTTTTCATCATAATATTAATTTTTATCAATATTTATATTAAAAATATTATTAATTAATTGTAAAATTATGATTATACTATTTAATAAAATAAAAAATATCTAATTTTAACTTTAATTTACTCAAATTTTTTAGTAATTACTAATTAATTATTTTTAATTTTAAATATCTCCATTTAAATATTAACTTGAAATATTTA
>CATIWO010017574.1:0-21738 GCA_949673435.1 Macaranga tanarius | reverse complement strand
ACTCCAGGTAATGAATTCCATCTTGGTCGATCACTCATCCCTACATATAACCAACTAGAGCCACCACACGCCATATACCCATACATGGCTAGCATAGGTATGTAAGCGGTAACAAACTCTAACGAACCATATGTGGATGACCGTGTCGCCTCAGGTCAAAGGACCACATGCACCATCATGCCCAAGATTGTGATTGTTAACTTAAGTGAATATCCATGCAATCACAAATCTTATGTCACAGTTCGATCCACTCATCACATGAGTATCCATGTATATATTCTGATATCTCATATGAAGTAGTATAAGACTCGCTGGGCACCTCTACACTAACACTCATGGCCCATTTTAATCAATATACATGGTCCATGTTATGGCCCCCACATAAATGTATTTGGAGGCAAATATCAATTTAGTCCTTGAACTTAATATCACATATTAAATCAAATCTAAATTAATATTTATTTAATCATAATTAATTCCCAATATTTGATTTAGATTTCGGGATATGCTAGATCCCTACATATGTGTAAATCTAATTTAATTAATTTAATTGATTAATTAAACTCTTTAATTAACAATTAAATTAATTTTAGTCTTTATAAGTGCAATCTTTATATGTGTGACTTACTAGGTTCAAGTCTAAATGGCAATGAAAAATAATATTAACACTTAATATTATGGAAACTCCTTTCCAAACTAAATGTAAACATCCTAATTAATCACATTTAGTTCCAATAAGTCGTGAGTGACCCCTAACATAGATGTCACGACTACCTAAATAGGAATGAATATTTTATGTAGATCCACAAGAACAACAGAACACAATTACCGTGCACTAAACATCCTTTCATTATAAGATGCCAATATTGGCTAGAGCCACAGTTTAGTGAAACTCTAATTGCCTCAATTATATGACCTTATCTTAAGTTCAATTCTCGATAAAACATAACTACTACTAGAATCTCTTTTCTAGCACCGAAACTCTTTTTAGGTAAGTCGAGCTTGACCTGGCCAGGTACTTATTCATCAAGAATAACTTAGATAGTATAGGATCTTATCCTGGTTCACTCCAGGTAATGAATTTCACCTTGGCCGATCACTCATCCCTACATATAACCAACCAGAGTCACCACACGCTATATACCCAAACATGGCTAGCATAGGTATATAAGCGGTAACAAACTCTAACCAACCATATGTGGATGAACGTGTCACTTCAGGTAAAAGGACCATATCCACCATTATATCCAAGATTGTGATTGTTGACTTATGTGAATATCCATGCAATCATAAATCTTATGTCACAGTTTAATCCACTCATCACGTGAGTATCCACATGTCTATTCTGATATTTCATATCAACTAGTATGAGACTCACTACCTCCTACTAGCGATAGCATATACCGATCAAGGAAAATAGATAGATGTGATAGTCTAGGGATTAATACTACCCATATATTAATCCAACGACTATGAACATTTAATAGCATATGTACTAAATAAGTTTGTCACTCATATTATCAACTCTTGATAATAAACTTATTTAACATTATACTAAGGGTAAACATTCAAATAAATAAACATTTAATTTAAATAAATATTTTATTTCCATAGGGATAAATATACAATGTCTATAGACAATAATGGCCTTAGGGCACATCTACACTAATAAGCATCACCATCCTTGGAAGTCTTCCTTGTTAAATCCATATGTATCAAGTTAGAGGCTTCACAATTGGGGAGATTTGAGCTTGTAGATCAACCTCAACCAAAGCTTGTCAAGCGTGCTACTAGCTAGGAGTTTTATAAGTGTTACTAAACCCTTAGTTGCTAGGTCTTATGTTATGAATGCATGACTTGGTTGATTGTTGATTAAATATTATCCTTGATGCATGTTTAGCTATGTAAGAGTGCATGTGATATGATCTATAGGCATGGAAGTGTTTTGTGTTTGATGTAAATGTTGCATGTAATCAAATTTTTTAAATTCCGCATATTTAATTGTTAGACTATCACACTGTCCTTCACCTTCTTAGCCTTTGTATCACCTAAAACATACAATTTCATTTACAAATCATCAATATAACATGATTATATATTGGCCTAATCATGCAGCCCCCATGAGATTATTAGTATAGATGTGCCCTAGGGCCATTCTTGTATGTTAACATTGTACTTTTATCCATATGGCAATAAAATATTTATTTAAATTAAGTGATAAGTTTATTTGATTATTTACCCTTTAGTATTATATTGAATGAGTTTATTATCATGATTTAATAATATGATTGACAAACTCATTTGGTATATATACTATAAATGTTCATAGTCATTGGATTAATATAAGGGCAGTATTCATCCCTATACTATCACCTTTGTCTATTTTCCTTGATCGGTATATGATATCGATAGTGGGAGGTAGTGATGTTAGTGTCGATGTGCCCTAGGGCCATTATTGTATATAGACATTATATATTTATCCCCATGGCAATAAAATATTTATTTAAGTTAAAGTGTTTGTTTATTTGAATATTTACCCTTAGTATAATGTTAGATAAGTTTATTATCCAGAGTTGATAATATGAGTGAAAAACCTATTTAGTATATATAATATAAATGTTCATAGTCATTGGATTAATATTTGGGTAGTATTAATCTCTAGACTATTACCTCTATCTATTTTCTTTGATCAGTATGTGATATCGATAGTGGGAGGTAGTGAGTCCCATACTAATTGATGTAAGATATCAGAATAGACATATGGATACTAATGTGATGAGTGAATCGAACAGTGACGTAAGATATGTGATTTTTTGGGTACTCACTTAAGTCAACAATCATAATCTTGGACATAATGGTGCATATGGTCCTTTGATCTGAGGTGACACGGTCATCCACATATGGTTGGTTAGAGTTTGTTACCGCTTATACGCCTGTGCTAGCCATATGTGGGTATATGGTGTGTGGTTGTTCTAGTTGGTTATATGTAGGGATGAGTGATCCAAGATGGAATTCATTACCTGGAGTGAACCGGGATAAGATCCCATGCTATCTAAGTTATTCTTGATGAATAAGTACCTGGCCAGGTCAAGCTCGACTTGCCCAAAATGTGTTTCGGTGCTAGAAAAGAGTTTTTAGTAGTAGTCATGTTTTATCGAGAATTGAACTTAAGATGAGGTCATATGAGTAAGGCAATTAGAGTTTAACTAAACTATGACTCTAGCCTATATCGGGATCTTGTAATGAAGGGACATTTAGTACAAGGTAATTATGTTATGTGGTTTTGTGGATCTATATAAAGCATTCATTTTTATTTGGGTAGTCGTGATATCTATATTACAGGTTACTCACGACTTATGGGAACTAAATGTGATTATTTGGGATTTTCACATTTAGTATGGAAAGGTGTTTCCATGATATTAAGTGTTAATATTATTTCCCATTGCCATTTAGACTTGAACCTAGTAAGTCACACACATAAAGGTTGTGCTTAAGAATACTAATATTAATTTGATTATTAATTAAAGAGTTTAATTAATTAATTAAATTAATTAAATTAGATTTGCACGTATGCGGGGATCTAGCATATTCCGAAATATAAATTCAAAGATTGGGACATAAAAGTACTTAAATAAATATTAATTTAGACTTGATTTAGTATGTGATATTAAGTTTAAGGACTAGATTCATATTTGCCTCCTAATGGATTTTTATATGGGCCATGAGATGGACCTAGTAAATAAATAATGATGGACTTAAAATGGACTAATGCATGGGCTTTATTTAAAGAGTTTGAATTAGCCCACAAGTTGTCTTATGGTATGGAGTGGGCCTTCTCCTAGTGTAGAGAAGTCCATATGCATATAACCTTAGCCTATATCCATTAAGTGTTAATTAATATCAAGGCTAAGGTTATCCATGTAACCAAACAACACCCATTAACATGTAAAGCAAGGACATGCATGTAGCTTGAGTAGGACACACTCAAGCTATTATCATATTGTTTATGTTAATAGTTAGTGGAGTGTGTAGAGACAAGTTAAAACAATGCATGTAGCTTGAGTATGAGATACTCAAGCTAAGGCTATGCATGTGGCTTGAGTGTGAGACATTTAAGTCATAACTATTATCATATTATTTTTATGTTGATATAGTTAGTGGAGTTTGTAGAGACAACTAGGACATAACTCCATTTTTACACATTAGAGAGCATTTTAATATTCTAATAAAAGAGAGAAAAGGATTGAGAGAGTCTTTTTCCTTCTTCTTCTTCAAGTGTAGAGAATTCAAACATACACAAGTGTTGCGTGCTTTCTACTAAAAGTCCATCATCCATAAGAGGTTGCTTCTTTGTTCTATACAATATAGCTTGGTGAAGTCCTTGCAAGCACCTTGGGTCAAAGAGGAGAGGCTTGTGGCTAGAGCATCACCATCCTTGGAGGTCTTCTTTCTTGTGCAATCCGTGTGTATCAAGCTAGAGGCTTCACATTTAGGGAGCTAGGAGCTAGCAGATCAACAATAACTAAAGCTCAACAAGTAAGTGTTACTAATTCTTTAGTTGCTAGGTCTTTTATTTTGAATGCATGACTTAGTTGATTGTTGATTAATCATGATATCCTTGATACATGTTTAGTTATGTATTTACATGTGACATGATCTATGGGCATGAAAGTGTTTTGTGTTTGATGTAAATGTTGCATGTAATAAAATTTTTTAAATTCTACATTTTGATCGTCACACTATCACACATTCCTTCAATTGGTATCAAGAGCCATCTATCATATGAATTACATGCTAAAAATGTTGATAATTGCAAGAGTTGTGATTATATATGTTGATATTTGCAAGTATTGTAAATATAGATTATGTTTATTGCAAGTGTTGTGATTAAACATGTTGTTAGTTGCAAGAGTTGTGACTAAAGATGCTTAAATTTTTTTATAAAAAATATTGTTCGGTACTGTTCACTTTGCGTAGTTACTGTTCACATATACTATTCAAATAACAGTGTTCATATAGTACTGGTCATCGAATACTGTTCACATAGTACTGTTCACTGATTACTATTTATGGTACTGTTCATGCATACTGTTCATAAAAAAAAATTTCCTTGTTTGTTTGACTTTGCAAATACATGATAATATGCAAGAGTTGTATTTTATTATATATTTGATTGTCATAAATACAAGGAATGATCATGGACTTAGTTTACTTCTTATGTTTTGTAATAATAATTAATTTTATTATTATTATTTATGTAATTAAATGTTAATTATATAGTTTTAGGCTGTAAATTATTTGCCTTGGTATGCCAAGGATTGAATGTAAATCACAAGAGTTGTGGATCAAGATTGAAGAGTTCAATTGGAGGCCCATTCAACCTTGGAGGCTTGGAGGCACATTTAACCTTGGAGGCTTAGAGACAAAGCCTATAATGATGGTGACTAAGGAGGCTCATGAAATGAAGGCTTTTCTTGGGCTAGGCCCACTTGTAATTATTCTAAGAGTTAAAATAGGCTTAGGAAAGGCCCATGATCACTCCTTATTTGTGCATCCATTTTGCATGTTCAATGTATATATGTGATATGTATATTGATACATGCTATGTATGTATATGATATACATATAGATGGATGTATGTTACCATGCAATGTATGTATAAGATATGTATGTTATAAAATGGCTAATGTGCAAAGTAAGACCTTAATATATAAATTGACCTAAAAATCCTCCAACTAAATTTAGATCTAGGCTCTCTGTTAGAGCAATAACTTGCATTGTTTTAGGCTTATGTACATTGGCTATGGATGCATAGGAGTGTACATAAGGCCCAAGAGATTCATGTAGTGTTATTGTGAAGCATGAGATATTGTGAGTGTATGGATACACTATGGGCCAAGAATGGAAAATAGGCATACCTGAGGTTTGTAGTATTCAAATCTATACACTTAACTAATCCAATGGTATAGACCTAACTAATGCTAAAGGCTAAGAATGACAATGCGTACCTGAGGTCTGTAACATTAGGAGCCAGATTAATGGAACCTCACATGAGATGTGATGGACAAAAGTTGTCCACTTAATGAGAACTAATATTCCAAGAATGGCAATGTGTACCTAAGGGATATTAGTGGCCCATTAAGAATTCCATTACCTAATAGAAATCCACCCAATAAGGGATTTTGGTTTCCTACTTAGAAGTGTAGGATTCGCAAAGTAAGTCGGAGCCCATTATGATTAAAGACCAAATCTAATGGTGATTACAATGACTACAACTAATCAATCTTGTTAACTTTTATAGAAATTGATAACATGAGACCTTCCCACTATCAATCATACTCGACAATAATAGGCTCATAGGCCTTAACTTTATTGACTGGCTTAGGAACCAAAAAGTTATTTTAGCTTCCAAAAAAATACTCTATATGATATAGCAAAACTTGCCCCGATCCCTTCCTAAAAATGCTTTATAAAAGGGGCACGAAACTCTTGCTAAATGGAAGGATGACGATATGCAAGCACATTGCATAATATGGGCTTCCATGACCACCGAGTTACATTGGCAACATGAGAAGTATACAAGTGCATATGAAATCCTACTACACCTACAAGAGTTGTTTGGTGACCATAGTAGGAGTGTAGGACCGCTAGGTATGAGATATCTAGGCGGCTTTTCCATGCTAAGATGAGAGAAGGAGAGGATGTTGGAGCCCATATAAACTCCATAATTAGATCAATTGAGGAGTTAGAGAGTCTAAACTTCTCAATGGACTTCGACCTCCAAGTGGATATGATCCTTCAATTGTTAGTATAATGATATACCCTAGAGGCAATCTTGTATTATGACATTGTATATTATCCCAAATGGAAATAAAATGTTCATTTAAATAAAGTGTTTATTTATTTGAATGTTATTCCATTAGCAATATGTTAAATAAATGTATTATCAAGAGTTGATAATACGAGTGACACATTTATTTAGTACATATGCTATAAAATTGTTCATAGTCGAAAAATTAATATTTGGTTAATATTAATTTAACTATCACCTCTGTCTATTTTCCTTGATTAGTATGAGATACTAATAGTGGGAGGTAGTGAGTCTCATGCTACTTGATATAGGATATGAGAATAGACATGTGGATACTCAAGTGTTGAGTGGATCGAACGTGACGTTAGATATATGATTGTGAGGATATTCAATTATAGTCAACAATCACTATCTAGATCATAATGGTGCATATAGTCCTTTCACCTGAGGCATCACGGTCATCCACGTTTAAGTGGTTAGAGTTTGTTACCACTTACATACCTGTGCTAGCCATGTATGGGTATATGGCGTATGGTGGCTCTAGTCGGTTGAATGTAAGGATGAGTGTTTGTCCAAAATGGGATTCATTGCCCGGAGTGAACAGGGTTAAGATCTTACACCTATCTAAGTTTATTCTTGATGATTGAGTTACTGGCCAGTACAAACATAACATGCTGAAAGAGTTTCAGTACTAGAAAGTGTATCTAGTGTTTATTATGTTTTATCAAGAATAGAACTTGAGATAAGGTAACATGATGAATCTAATAGAGTTTGACTCTACCTTAACTCTAGGCTTTATCGGGATCTTCAATAAAAGGATTTTAGTGCACAGTAATTATGATCAGAGGGTTCATGAGAATCACAACATGCATTCATTTTTAATTGGGTAGCTGTGATATCGATGGTAGGGGTCACTCACAGCTTATGAGAACTAAATGTGTATCAATGGGATTTTCACATTTAGACTTGAAAGAGTTTCAAGTAATATCAAGTGTTGATATTATTTTCTTATTGCCAATTAGACATAGACTTAGTAAGTCACACCTATAAGGTTCTCACATTATCATTAAAATCTTAATCTAATTGTTGATTAAAGAGTTTGATCAAGTAATTAAAATTAAAGGAATTGGATTTTTGTGAAAGTAGTGATTCTAGTATATCATGAAATCCAATTCCACCAAGGGTTTTTATTATTCATTTGTACTTAATTAATATTGGATATTAATTAAGGTAATGAATTTATTATATGGACTTGGATTAATGGCCCAAGGTGTATAGGCCTAGGCTTAAAAGAGTTTTGGGCCGAAGATTAATTTTAAGTGTTGAGAATGCCCAACAACCTCATCTAGGTCCATTAACTTAATGGATTGGGTTTTGGACCAATTGTTGGCCTAATGGTAAACCCAAGTCTATTTAATTGATGTAGAGATTTGGTTGTTTGTATATACAAGTATAAAAGATGTATGTGTACAAATACATTGGATGTGTTGTCTACTTTATCTTTGGACACTTGTATACACACTTATCATATGTATATTGGTACTAGGTGACAAGTCCTATGATTATGTCATCAATGATGTCATGTGGGGCCGATGATGTTATGGTGATGTTATGTGGTGGGCCCAATGATGTCATAGATGATGTCATGGTCATGTCATGATGATTTGGCAATCTCTACACTTATTTTTGCCCTTTAGTGTTGGTTGATATCATCTTATTTGTTGAGCTTGTAAGGATAAGATTATGATATAGCCAAAAGAAGAGAGCAAGTTTTTGTTGGACAAAAACTAAGATCAACCTTAAACCAAAAGAAAACAATACAAAATCCTTAAGTGTTCTTGCAAGGTGATTGATTTAGAGCAAGTCTTTAGTGAGGGTCACTTGAGAGGGAACTTGCTTCTAACTTGATCTAGGCAAGAAGGTGACTTGGTGGGAGCTTAGTGTTTCAAGCTAGAGGTCACACACTTGGGTGACTAGGGCATGTAATTCAATATTTGAATCTTGTACATAAGGATTGAAGATACTAGTGTGGTCTTCTTCAACCATAAGAAGTTTGTAAGTTTTTTTGAACTTAAACTTCTATGTGGTTGTGTATACATGCTTGTGTGTTTGTTTTAGCTATGTGTTAATTGCAAATTAGATCATGTGGATTAGAATTCTTCATGTGATGAAGAGTTATGCAATGAAAGTTTTTAAATTTCACCCATGTTGGGCATATGCTTCCACTGTGATTATATTGCATAGTATGATTCCTTTAAACTTTCAACATTATCCTAAGTAATATAGCTAGATCTTTCTTTCTTGCTTCCTAAATAAACACACAACCTAGACACATTTTTCCTAAACATATTCCATCATAAGCTTTGAAACAAACCATATCCAAATATGAGCTAAAGAGCTCTAAACCTAGACCTAGTTCCTTGAACTACACTCTCCACTTCCACTTACATCATCATGAATTTTTAACCATTCTTTGTACTCTTAAGAGGTAGTGAGGTCTGGGTTTTTATGGATATGGTAGAATATACTCCTCAAATGCCAAACTCTTACAAGCTCTTCAATAAGGCAGATGGTGAGTGCACCAACATTAGGATGATAAGGCATACACATGAGGTATTATTTCATGCCATATTGTTGCGTGATTCTCATGGTATGGTAGAAGGAAGTATCCTTTAAACCAGTAAGATCAATATAGGAATTGTGAGCCCTTATGCTATCATCCAAAAAGTTCCACAAAGGGCTAGTCCATTCCATATCTAACTCACCCAAACCATACATCCAAGCCACCCATTCTTTTTTCTTGCCAAACCTAGCCATAATCTCCCTCCTTATAAAGTGACTTGGACCATAATTTGCTAGGAATTCAAGGGCCAACACCACCTTTAACTTCTTAATGAGCCAAACCTATAAAACACAAACATAAAAATACCATCAGTATGCAAACAATAGCAGACTGACTATTTCTGGGAAAACCAGCCATCTAGGGCCTAAATCGGCCATTCAGCTCTATAACACATTTTTAGGCCAGCTATTCAAAGTGGAAGACCGGCTGTTCAGGGCCTAAAACCAGCCATTCACCTCTGATTCATTTAAAATGACCCTTACTTGTAATAAAACCACACTTTTAATAAACCGAGCATTCCTATCCCTTTTCACTCTATCCAAACCATTCAAAGTCTCCGCAAGAACCACCGGAGCAATTAATTTTGGTGTAGGGCTTTCCTTAACATCAATTTGATTTAAAATAGACAAAATCCTCCCATCCATAAGCCTTAAAGTGCTCTTATTGGTTTTAAGGAGATAGTAGCCAAGTATGATGCTTTCGATGATGGAAATGTGATGGAAAGAACTTAGCTTGCTTATTAAATGATGGATTGAGCCTTCAAAGGAGAAGTAGCTGCAAAAAGCAAGGCAACCATTTGCATCATTCTTACTCATACCAAAATGATCTTGCATGGTACGAGAAACCACCATGTTCATATCCAGAATGGCCAGATCATCATGCTTATTCATCATCACACCAAAAATAGCTGAAAACTCTTCAAAAGGAGGGAATATCTCCATTTCTTTAAAGAAGAAAATATAAAGATTTTGATACCAAAATGAAAGAGCACCATGGAGAAAACTATCTTCGAGCCTTATATTCATAAAATGCTTGAGGTTATAAAGATTATATCTCCTAAGGAGCATCCAATCATCATAGGTTAGAGAATTGAAAAAGTTTTGAATAAGGGTTTTGGTTTTTTTTTTATGCTCATTTTTTGTGAACTAAGTGTAGAGAAT
Organism: Macaranga tanarius; assembly: GCA_949673435.1. Classification (NCBI taxonomy): domain Eukaryota; kingdom Viridiplantae; phylum Streptophyta; class Magnoliopsida; order Malpighiales; family Euphorbiaceae; genus Macaranga; species Macaranga tanarius. The sequence goes on along the minus strand of CATIWO010017574.1, from coordinate 11,144 downwards.
GCAAAGGGACAATTGTAGAGAATGCTTATATATAGAAAATGGAGAGATATACATGCCTTGACTAGTGGTCAAAACTTGGTGACTAGGTGTTCTAATGTGGGGGCCATGAAATAAGCATTTGTACATGTGTTGATGTGTTATAAATCTTGGTACATAGTTATGGACAAGTGTTACCTCTTGTGGGGACCATGATGCTAAGATGCATATAAGTGTGTACTTAACAAAGATTATATAATGAGTTAGACATATCTTAATCATATCCATATCCATATCTCTATAAATGACTAAATTGGAAAAATTAAAACTTTTGGCTCAAATTGGATTTTTTATATTCTTGTATAACTAATTTCAATTCTTTTATTCATAATCATAATTTCTTATTCCTTGAAAATTACCTTTTTTATTCAAAATTTTTAAATTATATTCATGGTTTTGTTATTAAATCTTTCGAAAAGGAGCCATTTTTTCTCAAATTGTATAATAAGTGAACTTAGGCATATTAATTTAAATAATATTACAAGTTTTACAATATATAAATATAAAGTCCTCATGGCTAATGTAAGCAAGATACTAACCAAAACTCACAAATCCATAAATGGTACATAAGCATAAAGTACTAAAGTTACAAGATATATCCAAAGTGGGGGTGATAGAAGGAAAAGGAGTAGAAGATGAAATAGTGCATCAGACTAGCGGGCACTATGGCTCCTACCAAGGTGTCTTTTAAGCTTACAAATCCGCCTCTTATACTCAGACTCACGGTCCTTCGCCTTGCGTAACTTGGCCATGACATCCTATAAAAGAGTCACAACTAGGAATTTTGCATTAGTGGCATTGCATAAGCATAACATACATTCATACATATTTCATGCATACATTTAGATTTAATACTTACTAACGTATTTTTATTGATCCTAGATACAAGGTTCTTTGAACTGTAAAGACCCTACATCAAATGATCCACAATCGACCTCTTCACCTGCATTATTATTTTGCATTATATGATTACCATTTATTTTGAACACACTAACAATAAAATTTCAAGATGAAGTTTCAAATTTTCTTACATAAGTAGTGCTAGTTGGCTCATAATGAATAGGCTTATTCTTAGAAATAGCGATCTTCTCAAATATCTCAATATCATACTCGAAATTAACAATGGGGAACTCCAAGTTCACCTTTCTAGATAAATCCTTAAGCACTACATTGATGTTGTGACGATGCAAAGTGTACTCAAAAGCAATACTAGATTCACCCTTACCTCTCTTACGATCCTGTAAATAAAAGTTAGAGTTAAAAAACTAATAAAGAGAGCAAAACAAAAAGAATAAGAAATATGCTACCTCAAAAACAATAGTGGTAGCTGCAATAGGAGCAGATGGACCAACAGTGTAAATGCTAGGGTATAAATTATCCAAAACATCCTTAAGAAGCTGAGATCAAGCAAAGTGAATGTAGGCTCCCTCCTTCAAAGGCTTCATTAATATGTCACAAGGGAAGCTAATCCAGAAGCACTCTAAATCTCTAGCCAATATACCCTTTATAGCAGCCATAGAATGAGGTGTCAAGTTCGATACATGACGAGGAAGAGGCCCTATCTACCACTGCCAAACATGCTCACCTAAATACCAACTCTGGTAGAATGGACCCTTAAATAGTATTCACCTCATCCTCAGGGCATTAACTAGCCTATAGTCCTCGAAGGCTATCTTGAATGGCTCAAGTCACAGTTGCAACCAAAAAGGTAACAATGTTAATGTAAATAAAAAATTTACTAACTCCTTTTCATTTTTTGTAGTAGATTATTACCTAATGAAACATAAAATTGTTGAGGTAGTTCCTATGCCTCACTAAGTCCTTGGAAGTACCAGAACAAGCACTTAAGTACTATACTCTACGAGGAATAATGGGGGCATCATTCTTGTCGTGATCCATTTAAGGGGTGGAAAAGTACCATACTCATATGCCCATATCTGCCAAAATAAACATAAAAAACCAAAAAGTCAGACCAAAGGAATAATCCTTAGTGAGTCAACTAAATAAAACCACATACCTCTAAAGCTCTCTAAAAGCCACTCAGATGGGTACCAACTCTACACACCCTATCCATACAGTCATATAGTGTATAAGAGCAGCTCCTCCCCAGCTATAAGTCTTAATGGCATCAAGATCCCTCAGAGCTAGTAGTATGCAAAGGTTGATAGTGCTTTTGGTGTTGTAGAAAAGGTTGGAAGCAGACAAAAAGAGCAAGAAATATCTGCTCAGCTGATCAACCTCTACCACATCCTAAGGTATCCAACCATGGCAAGCAGCATATAACTTTGAATGCTGGATGCAGCTACTACCCTCAAAGCCTATAGAAGTGAAAGGATGACTAAGTAGTTGGCTGATATACCTCTTAGCCTCACTATCAAGTTGAGGCATATACAAGCAAGCATCAAACGGGACTGGTGTATCAGTGAAGGGTAGCCTCATAATTATGTGAAAGTCCATCGGGTCGAGAGTCAGCTTACCGAACTTAAAATGGAAAGTATGGGTGGTATTCTGCCATCGCTCCAGTAAAGTTCTTAGGGCTGCTAAATTGCTTGTTTAGTGAACCTCGTAAGGAGGAATGGTGAGAATCTGGTTAAAACTAGAGCCTAAGATGTAAACATATATAATGTCTGAAAGCTCCTCAAACCATATAAGCACCTGTACTAAGTTGCCATCAACTCTTAACATGCTAGCATTTCTTTTCTGCACATAAACAAACACCCAAAAGACTAAAATTCATAACTAAACACCTAAAATACCCAAAAATGGCCATTTTTGCCTGCTGGAGAAAGAATAGATGGTTTAGTTATATAAATAGCCGGCATTAGGTCAAACTAACCATTCATTTATTTTGGCCAGTTGTTCTTCAACCCTTGGCCGATTGTTCATCACCCCAGATTGGTTGTTCATCCACTCGCTAGATTTTTTTGTTCGAAATTAAAGTCAACACCTCAAATCACCAAAATTCACCTTAAAATAACCTAGATGCTAAACCTAGCTAGATACATCATCCTAATTGCATGGGTAAATTGAAATTATAAAGAAAATACAAGAAAACTAGCTTAAATTATAACCTAGCTATTAGTGGAAAGTAGTAAGTTATCTTATAAGGTATAGTACCCTTCCAATTACCTAAATGCAATCATTTGTACCTTAGCTCTCCATAATGTACACAATATAATAAATTTTCTATTTCACCCTAATAAATTATACAGTTGTTCATACAGCAGGGTATTTTCTAAATAGGCAGCCCTAACCTTTAAACCAACTTCTTTGTATTATAAAAGCTATTAGTCATTACATTATTTTATGAAATTAACTTAGACATTAAAGTGCAGATCTCATCATAGCACCATTTTGAAAAATTATATTCAGCTTTGAAATTCAACATCGCACCACTGCTTACGAATGCAAATGACCACCAGGGTTCCTAGGCCATACCTTTTATTCAACAATGTGTAACATCGCATACAACTACTTTGCAAATGCATTCGACTCCTTTTCTTGTGGTACTATAGAAAATGATGGTCTTGCAATGTCATGAACTATCTGCTCAAACATATTACCTCTCGTTCAACTGATTTGGTTCTGTAACATCTCATCAACAAACTATATATCATATTCTAAATATGGTACATACATTTCCCTATAAAGTACCAAGTGTCGTAATTTTTAACAAAACCATAATGGCCAAGATGTACCTTAACAGTGTCTTCATCAAGAAAATTCATATTGTGACACTTCTTTAGGCTATAAGGATATCTTAGTTTATTTCCATCCAAACAATCAGGATGTTATTTAGTAAACTCAACAAAAGATGCAACAACAGCTATAAACTTTGAATGTAACCAACCATTATCCAAATGAGCATACATCTAAACCTTATCTAATCACATAATTAAATTTTTATAATTATTTGAAAAGCTGTAGATATTTCCAAACCCATAAGTTCCATAATTGTAAGAATTTTCATTGTATTTAAGCATAGTTTTTAAACATTAAATAATTAAATCAAAAATAATTTCACGGTCCTTCTCAAACAAAATTTGACAAAGTTTACTCTCAGTTCTCCAATATACTTAATTGAATAAAGGGTACAACCCTAGCCCATTTAGAAATACAATGTCTACCACTGTAATAGACACTCTAACAAATTTTGGCAGAGTTTTCCCTCAATTCTCCAATAGTAATAATTAAAAGATGTTATCACTCATACAATAATAAAACTATTGACAGTTTTCACATGAGTAACAATATTTTTTTTAATTGCAATTGAAGAATAATTATAGGAAATAAGCCAAAAAATATTAACCATGACATTATAGTGCACATAGACATTTGTATCTCTAAATTGTCCACTCGAACAATTCTGTTGCATCCCTCTATCCAGTGGTATGCAACAAAATGGGTATTTGAGGTTATTTATTTTTGTATAAAATTATTAATGATTAATTGTATTGAAATTTCGATGGAGTTCCGGTATAATGTAACTTAGCCAAATTGGCCTCATAATAAATAAGGTCAGCCAATTAAATTGACAAACCTGTAAATTTTAAAAACACGCACAATATTTTTTACCTTATACCCTTAACTACAACACTACATCATTATCATCACAAGCACTTCTAATTCATAACATATTTCATAATATATCATATACAATATAACAATATCATTCACAAAATATAATAACATCCTCAACTCAACAAAAAAAATATTTAAATAAATTAAACGATTCAATAGATGCAACACTTTTCATAAATGTTTAACAATCATTTAACCCAAATTCATAACAAATAAATTATCAAATTAAAATTAGTAGAGAATAATTAACTAACATCGCAATTATTATTAAAATTATTCATGTGCAATTATATCTAGGTTACAAAGTTCATAATTAAGAATTTTTCTATATGATATAAAAATAATTAAACTTGTTTAATTATGTTATTATATATATTAAGTAAAAATTTACTAAAATAAACAAAAACAATAATTTCATATAATAACTGTACTAATTATTTGTTATTAAAAATATAAAATTAATCCAAATTTAATAAGTTAACCATAAATTAGTTTACAAATATATATTAACTTATTTTAACATCAAAAAAAGAAAAAGAAAATTAAATAAATTATTTTCACAATTATTATTTTTCACAAATCAACAAAATTTTTTTAACAATTATTATTATATAATCACCATAAACCCTAAGAACTGCTAAATATATAATTATAGAGAAAATACCTACACTAGTAGCCTAAAGAATTTTTTTTTTATGAGGCCAACTGAAAATATATTACAACTGAAATTGTGATTAGGACATTATGTTAGAATATATAATTAAATTGAGCAGAAACTAAAAAATTTTAAAAACCTGGTGGTCGCAGGAGGCACTTCTAGGTGGCTGGTGATTATGCTATGACTGCATGGCAAGTTGGTGGCCTTTTGTCAGGCGAGAGGTGGTAATGGATAGTCACTCTGGCTTTTTTCTTTTCTATTTAGCTTCTCGTTATTGTGAATGGAGAAGATGAAATTAGCTAATTGATTAAAATTTAGTGGCAAACCACTGTCCATCGCTAATCTGTCGCAAAATTAAGGTTTCCAAATTTATATACTCTTTCCAAAAATAGCGATGGATTACCAATTAGCGATTGTTGTCTAGGTCCATCGCTAATTAACAACTAGCAATACGTTACTAACTCGTCACAAAATTTGTGTGCCCTTTCGTGCTATAAATTAGCAACAGATGCTATAGTTTGTCGCTAATTAGCGATGGATTGCAATTTTCATTACTAATTAGTGACACACATTTCGTCTCTATTTGTCACAAACCTTTTAGTGCCCTATTTTTGCCACGATTCAATGATGACTTCTTCTATCTGTCATTAAATTTGTCACCATATTTCAAATGCTATCAACTTTGTTGCTTTTAGTCATAAATCTATCATTATTTAGTGATAAACTGTATCTGTTGCTAATAATTCATTGTTGTTTTTACTATTTTTTATTGTTCACACTATTTTTTCCTATTCCTGATGATGATCTTACTACTCTTACCTTTTACCACTCAATTCGGCCCCCTTTATATTCTTAGAAGAATCAAAATCAACAAATCTGAAGGAGCAATTAAATAGATGGTGGCAAATCTTAATATCAGAACTTTAAAAACTTAGTTGAGGCAAATGACAAACATAAAAAATTAACTAAAAGAGTCAAGAATGTAAGAAAATTTTAAAAGGAAGTAAACGACATGAAAAGAAATCACTTGAATGCAAAGAATTAAATAGAAATGTAAAAGAAAACAAAACAGCTTTGTGTGTGCACAATTGAGCCTGAATTGGATAAATTAAATGGGAGAACAAAATTAAATTAAATTAAACATAATAATCATTATTTGATGAGGATTAGGACTAGTTAATATAGTAGGACAATTGTTAAAAGAGTTAGAAAAGAAATCCTAGCTCAAAAAGGAATATAAAGCTTATTTGGACTTAGTCAACTAGTCAAATCTTTAAAAAAAAATAAATCTTTTGTGACTTATTTGAGTAGATATATGAAGCTTACTTGCAATATTAACAAATGGTATAAATTAGACTGCACATAAGTACCACATGGATCAAACAATGTGATCTAGCTTATAAGGAAAAGGACATTCCCCATTATTTCTTGACATAACTAATTAGGAATATTATTTTAAATAAGAATTCTAGTCTAATAAGGAATTACACTTTATCAATAACTAATAGTTAAATAGTCAAATCCTTATTCTAAAAGAAAACATAAAACCTAACTAATAACAAATATAGGCCCTTTAAACATTAAACCTAACTAAAAATAAACCCAAATTAAGAATTAAATTATCTCAAACAATTATTTCAAGTTCATCCAAGCTTTTAGAATTAATTATATAGATGTACAGATATCATAAAATTAATGCAGATTAGCCCAACTTAATATTCCAAGCCAAACTTTTCATGCTCTTTGATCAGTCCATCATCTTGAATATATAGAACACTAATTAATATAAGATTTGCACATGAATCCTTTTTTAGCATTATATCAAAGATTTTAAATTTTTTTATTATGTTTTAAAAAATAAAACCTAACACCATTATATCTAAGCTTTTGCCATCATAGAAAGACTTTTACGTAAAGTTAATATATGAGGAGCATTTGCCTTTTTAGATATTAATAGATCATGTAAAGATTGAGGAAGAGTCCCATAAACACAATAAGTATATGGCAGTAACTAGAAATATGCCTTTTTTTCCTGCAAAAGAAGTAGAGCAAGACCTTATTGTTTGTCTCTATTTCTCATTTTTTCCCATTTGATCCTAGCTTATTCATATATGTAGTTTATGGCACACCATTTTAATTTAATTTAAATTGTAATTCTATAAAGTTATAACTAATGAAATAAAATATAAAAAAATTAGGTCAATAATATGAACAATATCGGATGTACCATAAAATAAATGGTGCGCTAAAGATTGAATACCAAAATACCAACAACACAATCAATAAAAGAAAAAATTCATATAAATGCCATTGATTAAAAAGAATCATGAAAATGAATTTATATGAATTAATGAAACTAGAATTACTATAAACCCTAATGAATTTAAATTAATATGATGTCAATATTTAAACATTATACTATAAACCTTATAAACCATAATCAACTTAATTAAACAACATAATTAATGAAAGAAAAGAAATTCATACCAATGTCATTCATAAAAATATCCGTATAATGAATTTATGAAACTAGAATTACTATAAACTCTAATGAACAATATGATCTCAACTTTAAATATTACTATAAACCCTAATAATAAACCTAACCAACTTAATTTTTATAAAACTAGAATTATAATAAACCAATAATAAATGATAATCCAATTGATTTAGATAGAACAAAAATTACAATAATCCACTAATATACCATAATCAACTTGAATTAGGTATAAAAAGAATTACATGGTTAAATATTCTGGTGATCACCTAACTTTACACTAAATTCATTTTCGGTACTAAACTTTGATTTAAGTATCATCGATAGGTCACCTGATGGCATTTTGTTGATGTGGCAGCCATATTTGAAATATTTAAGAAATATTCGTCACATTAGCATACACATCAAATGCTAACTCAGATTAATGACAAAAATGAAACCGATTGAAGTTTAGTATCCAAAATGACATAAGTGCAAAGTTAGGTGACAATCAATATATTTAACCTATAAAAATTACTATAAAATCATTTTAAAATTCAATTATCAATCCATTTAAATCTTTATTTCTTATTTTCACAAAAAAACTAAATCATAAAAAGACCTAATTAATAATTTTATTTAAAAATGGAAATAGTTTTAGAATTATTTAATGTGCATTTGGCACAAATAAAGTTTTTTAAAAATATTATATAGTTTATTTGGAAAATTAAGTTTAATGTATTTACTTTCATATTGTAATCAAATTTTTAAATTTATGAAACGATTATAGTTAAATAAAATTCTAACAAAATAGTTTGAATGTACAAACTATTATAATATCAAATGAATTTTATTTAAAATTTATTTAGAAGCGTGATAAATATTTTTGATGAAATTGAAATAAATACATAAATAAATTTATTGTCTTTATTTGCATATTTTTTAGAACTTTTTATATTATAGTTTTGAAAATAAAGAAAAGGATTCAAATGAAAAATAATATTTTTTGGAAAAGGTTAAATATATTGATAGTCATCTAACATTGCACTTATTTCATTTTGGGTATTAAATTTCAATTGGTTTCATGTTAGTCACCAATTTAATGTATTGAGTTGGCATCTAATGTGGTGAATATTTCTTACATATTCTAAGTGCGGTTGCCACATCAATATAATGCCACCAAGTGACATGTCGGTAATACTTAAATTAAAGTTTAATTACCAAAAAGAATTGAATTGAAGTTTGGTATCTAAAATAAAATTACTGTAAAGTTGGGTAACCATCAAAATATTTAACCCAAGAATTATAATAACCCACCAACAAACCCTAATATATTTAGTTTAACTCTTTTATTTGAAAAGATTTCAAGTTTTGTTCTAAAAAATTGTTATTACAAAATATGAGAGATGAAACAAATTATAAAAGGAACCATTGAAAATTATAGAATTGGAAGGTATATATAAAAATTCAATTTAAATTGTAAAATATTTTGTTTAAATTTGTAGTTTATGATTATTTTGAATATCAAATTAAATTATTAAAATTTTTAACTAATACAACATGTAATGTGCTATTAAATCAATGGACAAAAGGTCAACTAGACCATTCAACTTATGCACGCAGCCATATAGGCCCAAATTAAACTTTCAATAATTAAGCCCAAAACTTCTATTTTAGGCCTATTAAACCCAATTTTAAAGGCTGCCTCGCGTGTGAAATGCGTCGGTGGTAAACAAATATTAAATGAATATTTTTGATAATAGTATATAATAAAAAATGAATTAAAAAGCAATTTCTGCCTCAAAACAAATTCTCCTCTAAATTTGGAACCCTAATTTCCTCTTTAAATTGAAGAACCCTTGATAACTCAAAAACTACAAGAATGTATTCCTCCTCGAGAAGATCAGTACCTTCATCTTATGAATCATCATCAAGAATACGTATTGTAGCATTACATGGTCATGATTTCAACTCTGAAGGGCCAACAAGATTCTGCCATTGTAATTTAAAGGCACCAAGATGGGTAGCTGTTAGAATATATGAGCCCTAGGGCCATTTTATATGTAAATATTATAAATTAATCCCTTTGGCAATAATATATTCTTTTAGATAAAGAGTTTATTTATTTGAATATTTACCTTTAGTATAATGTTAAATGAGTTTATTATTAAGAGTTGATAATATGAGTGAAAAACTCATTTAGTACATATACTATAAATATTCATAGTTGATGGATTAATATAAAGGTAGTATTAACCACTAGACTATCACCTCTGTCTATTTTCCTTGATCGGTATGTGATAATGATAGTGGGAGGTAGTGAGTCTCATACTACTTGATATGAGACATCAGAATAAACATGTGGATACTCATGTGATGAGTGGATCGAACAGTGATGCAAGATTTTTGATTGCTTGGGAATTTACTTTAGTCAACAATCACAATCTTGGACATAATTATGTATATGGTCCTTTGACCTGAGGTGACACGGTCATCCATATGTGGTTGGTTAGAGTTTTCTACCGTTTACATACCTATGCTATCCATGTATGGGTATATGGCGTGTGGTGGCTCTAGTTCGTTATTGTTAGTGTAGATATGCCCTAGGGCCATTCCTTGTAATATAGACATTGTAATATTATCCCTATGGCAATAAAATATTCATTTAACACAAAGCATTTGTTTATTTGAATATTTACCCTTAGTATAATGTTAAATAAGTTTATTATCAAAAGTTAATAATATGAGTGACAAACTTATTTAGTACATATACTATAAATGTTCATAGTCCTGGGATTAATACATAGGTAATAGTAATCCATGGACTATCACCTCTGTCTATTTTCCTTGATCGGTATATGATATCGATAGTGGGAGGTAGTGAGTCTCATGCTACTTGATATGAGATATCAGAATAGACACGTGGATACTCATGTGATGGGTGGATCAAATTATGACGTAAGATTTGTGATTGCATGGATATTCACCTAAGTCAACAATCACAATCTTGGACATAATAGTGCATATGGTCCGTTGACCTGAGGCGACACGTGTTAGTATAGATGTGCCCTAGAGCCATTTTGTATGTAAACATTTTATATTAATCCCTTGTCAATAAAATATTATTTTAGATAAAGTGTTTGTTTATTTGAATATTTACCTTTAGTATTATGTTAAATGAGTTTATTATCAAGAGTTGATAATATGAGTGACAAACTCATTTAGTACATATACTATAAATGTTCATAGTTGGTGGGTTAATATATAGGTAGTATTAATCCTAGACTATCACCTCTGTCTATTTTCCTTGATCGGTATGTGATACTGATAGTGGGAGGTAGTGAGTCTCATACTACTTGATATGAGATATCAGAATAGACATGTGGATACTCA
>CATIWO010017572.1:0-15485 GCA_949673435.1 Macaranga tanarius | reverse complement strand
TGGGGTAAGGCATATGTCAAGATAAAGAATCTACTATCGAGACGCTATATATCTTTAACAAGTGTATAGCATAAGTGCTCTCGTTATATGCTGGTCGCACGATCTATTTATCAGTATGAATGGAATGAAAACTGAATATGTTCAGTCATGTGCGAGTGGAAGATGTTAGATAATATACACCCATGACTTAATCTATTTAAGTTTTGGATTGGGTGTAAAAGACTCCTAATAGAAGTCTACTTATTAATCTTTTGTAGAGTATGAGTTTTATGTTTAATGTACGTAACACACCCCAAGAACAACGAACGCAGAACAAAAAAATCTCTCTGCGCAGAAAAATACTCTGCGTATTTTTTCCTCTCTCTCTACACCAAAATACTCTGTGTATTTTCTCGCATTCCTGATCATTCCATTGATATTTAGATTGTGAAGACATAACATTTGCTCTAGTAGTCAAGGCTCCGATCAACATATTTACCACGGTTTCCGCTGCAAGAGAAAAGGGTCAGTAATCTATATCTCTTTGTGATTTATTATTCCTCCCTCTTTTCCTTTCAACATAGAATTGGTTTGTGATGAAATTTATGTTCATTTATTCTTTTTTTATTACGCTTTTAAATTTATTACAATCTATATAGAACAAATTTTATTTTTTTACATAATAAATTATTATAGATATTTTTTTGTTGCTTTTAAAACTATTTTCATATTTTTTTCTTTTTTATGAACAATTTGTTTATAATCAAGTAAATAATAAAACAATATGAAAGGAACCTACAAAATTGAAAAGATCATTAATAAATAATTAAAAATTAATTAGATAATAAATGACTACTTAAGTATATGAAATTCAAGTTAATTGCAATAATAAGTCTCTATTTAATTATAAATTAAAACAATATAAAAGTAACCTGCAAAATTAAAATTTTTATTAATTAAAAATCAAAAAATTAATAAAACAATAATTTACTAATTAATTATATGGGATTAAATTTAATTGCATTAATAATTGATTGATTAATCATATATTAAAATAATATAAAAGTAACCTATAAAATTGAATTGATTATTAATTAAAAACTAAAAAATTAATTAGATAATGAGTGATCAATTAATTATATGAGATATAATTAATTATAAAGATATTAAATTATAAAATTACAATAATAAGTAACCAATTAATTATAAAAATATTAAATTATAAATTGAAGTAATATAAAAGTCACATGAATAATATCATAAAATATAAAATCTATAAAAACATTAGTTATAACACGCACATCGCGTGGACTATTAAGTATTAACTAGTTAAATAATGATAACTCTTTTTTTTTTTTAACCGAAATAATGATAATTCTTGATAAGACTCATAACTTCAATTAAATTATATATGGACTTTAATAGAGCTTGTAAAACTTATAATTGAATAATGATAAAACTCATGAATGGTAATGAACTTCATATAAATTATAGGAAGTTATCACAAATCACAAAAAGACATAGCAAATTATTATTAATATTACATTTGATTTTTTTTTTTTCAAAAACACGATGTTGATAACAAATTTTAAAAAAAATACCGATGTGTTTTCATATACAAACAATAACCTGATAACAAATTGACAATAACCACCACCAACACCAACAACTATGAACCATACAATAACAATAATATATCAACAACAACCAGATAACAACCAAACAACAACTAGAAAATAACAACAACACAAGAATAACCGAATAACAACCAAATTCAAATAGCTATGTTCGCCTCTTTTTACAAAACATAAATAGTGCAAAAAATTTACACATTTCTCAACAAAAAAAACATAAAACAAGTATAAAATATGGACAACAACCAGAAAAAAACTAAAAAATATCGACAACAACCTAACTAAATAAATTAATTAACCCCTTTGTTTGGTTCAATTCTATTTACAAAATTCATTTCGTTTTCAAATGAATTTTAAATAGAAGTCATTTGCAAATGAATTCCAAATTAATTTAAAACAAACACACTTAATCATTAAAAATTAAATTAATACTAAATAATTCCACAAAATTAAAAACTTGAAATTGGAAATGAATTTTACAAAATTTTTATTCAAACTAAATATACTCACTTGGATTTACAAATGAATTTCTTAAAATTTTATGGAATTCATTTGAACCAAACAAACCTTAATAGATAAATTTAAATTTATATAATTTATATTTACATAATCTATATTTATATAAATTAATTATATTTAAAACAAGAAAAAAAAATATGGACAATAACCTAGCAACAACTAAAAAAATAAAAAACAATGACAACAACTTGACAACAACCAAATCCAATAACAACAACATATAATTGGGGAAAATTAGTAATTATAAGAACAAACATTCATGATATATATATATATATATATACTGCATTTGATATTACTGCCCCCCATGGGTCTTATTCCAAGCGTCAAGCTCGATAACGAGCCTCTTCTTCTTATTGCTATATACTTCAAATGGCTTAGAGAAAGGTCCTTTATTTCTTTTCTCATTTTGGAAGGAACCAGGGTAATGCGAAGACTTTATGTAAGATAGGAGAATAAGGCCTAATAATGGTGAGTTGAATTAGGTGCGGCAGCCAAGGCTTTTATGCCACCGTTCAGGCCTTATTTAAGATAGGAGAATGAGGTTCAAGCAAGAGACTCCGGGTTTTGCCTAAGGCGAGTAGTAGACTCTAGTTTTAGTACACGTGTAGAAGGCAACTCTATTTAGACAGCATGCATAGGAAAGAAATCCCCCCCAGGGAACTGACTATTAATGCTAATCCATTAGTTCTAGCTCATAGTTATATATATATATATATATATATATATATATATAACAGAAAATTATAACAAAAATGAAAGAGAGAAGCAAACTCATTGGAATAGGATTAGCAAAATGAGCATATGAATATGTCATAACGTGTAATGCCCTTATACCAACCATACCATTCTAGTAGTCATCATTATATGCTACTAAACATCTTATATTATTAATTTACTCCAATACATTATAGTCATATGGTACTGTGAGATGACAAGTTGAACATATTGAACATCAAATCTGTACTTATCACACTGCTAATAAACATTAAATTTAAAGATGGCAAGTAGTTATATCACAATATTTTAAAACTTTTAACTTACATAAACCCAAGTACCATTGTACTTATATATATCAACATAGGGTACTTATAAACTTGAAAATATAAACATATATATATAGTCATCCGAATATGGGATATTATAAATATGAACAAAATATACATCAATATATCCCCACAAACATCCCTCTCAAAAAATCTCCATGTTGGGAGATGTAGGTGTGCTCCATAGTTTACCGCACAACCAGCCAGGGCACTTTATTAACCTTTCATGCATCCTGTGCAAAAAGTACCAAAGACCTAAATAGGTGCAACTCGACATATACCAAAATGTCAAAAAGGTCCATCATACTCTGCACTCTTAGATCAGAGTCAGTCATATAAAAGACTCAGATGATAGTGAACATATTGTCCATGTACTCCTTTCTAACCACAGACATGCAGACTAAAGCACTTATGGGCTCTATAGTAACTTTGAAGATAAATACTATGTATGTATCGTGGTATATAGTGTACTTAACTAAGATCTCTGTATCTGAAATCTCGTAGATCATACTGGTCCACTAAATAACCATAAAATTCTATAAATCTAGTACTATAATAACTAATATGAAAAGAAAATAAGAAATTAAACGAGTGTGAGTAATTTCAGAGGAAATTACCCAATGAGTGATAGGAGTACAAAGTTGATAGTTCAAGAATAATTTTTTTTCCATAATATTGAATAATAATAAGGAATTAACAAAGAGAACCAACCATATATCACCATATAGGAAATAACATTTTAATATTTAGAAACATAAAGAAAGTTTTTAACGTTGCTATTATTTTCCATAATTAATTGTTATAAAGCTTAATTTCTCATCTATTTAAAGTTCTTAACGTACAATTTAGTTTTTTCAAGTATAACTGAGTATATAAATGCATGATACTATACTCCACCATTGATCTAAACATAACTACTTATCACTTCTCAGTATAATCACATCACCGTATAGTTATACCACTGTATCTCAATATAACATTTTAATAAATAATTTTGTATGTATACTATTCACCACATAAACTCGCCCTAAAGGCATGATGAGTGTATGCACTATGCCAAAGACAGTTATCATATCATTGGACAAGTTCAAACTCTTTCGCAATAACTAACACCCTATCAATATATATGTATAAATATACATTTTCTCATATGCGCACGTAATATGCCATAGCAATATTTAATAATAGTAACACCACTTGATATGCATGTATAAATATGCAAATACTTATATGCATGCACATATGCTCATATCACTATCAATTAACATTTGTATTTAATATGATTGTAGTATTTCTTTATTAACTTTAAGTTCTTGGAGTTCACATTTTAGTTATGATATATGTTTTAAGTGGTACTTTAAAAATTTCCATATTGAGCATTCCTTTGGAAATTTCTGTAATATCCGTGTCCTCAGGATAGGATTAATAAGATATACTAATAGTTTAAGATTTAATTAAATATGTTTAAGTTTATTTTTGGAGAAGATTTTATTTAAATGAATTAATTAGAAATAAAATCAAATATAGAAAGTTTGGACTAAATTGAAAGAAAAATTTTTTTATAAGGATTTATGAGTGAAGTGTGCAAACTTAGAGGATTAAAAAAAAGAGAGGAAGCTCTGCGTTTTTGACGCAGAGGAAGGGAAGAAAGGAAGGGGAAGAAGAAGAAAGAAGAAGAAGAGGAAGATGAGTTAGTATTATAGCTAGGGTTTCACATACATCAAGATTTCTCAAGTTTGATCTTCTAACCAGGTGAGTGGATTCTTTTTATGTTCATTTTCTTGATCGTAATTTAAGATGTTTAAGTTTTGATGTTTATGTAGAAATATTATTTTGAATTATGATTTCAAGTATAATGTATATTTTAACATGTTATAGACATGCTAGAATGAATATAATATGTGTTGTGATAGTTTATGGATCAATTGGTGATGAATTATGGTTATTTGGGTTGGATTTCTGCCATTTTAGGGTGTAGAATGCCTCTACAGGTCGATTAGGTGCCGCCTGATCGATCAGAAGGCCCTCAGTGTACTGAGGTGATGCCTTAGTGCATTGAGGAGTCACCTCTGTATTGAGGAGGTGCCTCAGTTCTGAGAAGGCACCTCAGTGTTGAGGAGGCACCTCAGTGATACTAAAGAGGTGCCTCTGTGACTGGTTCCAGTAAAAAATGGGCCTAAATGCAAAATTTTATAATCTAACCTCAACTATAAGCATGTCAACACCTATGTATACACTAAGGTCACTTAGATTAACCTAAAATAGGTTGAAGGGAACCTATCTTAACCAAGATATATACGGTTAAGTTACAAATAGATGCAACCGTGTAATTGAGTTGAACTAGTGAATATGAAGTGATATAAATTCTTCTCAAGGAAAAAGCTAGGGATATTGGAAAGTTTAATCCTTACACTTGATTATCAATATGAAGTGGAGTTAAATCATAAATATATCAAGTAAAGTGAATAGATCCTCAAGTCTCTAGAATAGAGACTAAATCTATAATTTAAATTAAGTTGTGCAAATTTAAGTACATAAGAAACCTAAAGTGTGGAAGACAATCAGATATATATATATATATATATATATATATATATATTTGAGTTGCCAATAGAAGTTATTGGGAAATTAAATTCATTGAGTGAACTTGAAGTGGGTGTGGATCCTTATTACTTGAAAGGAAAGAGTAGTTGAAAAGCTTAATTCCTAAACTTGATAACTACAGAAAGAATAGGATTAAGATTTCAAGTGGTTAATCATGAAGCATGATAACCCTCAGTGAACTTATGAGTCTCAGAGGTAGAGATTATATTATGTTGAATGATAACTAGTTCGGGAAGGTATTAAAATATGGGAATGAGAATCAAATCAAAGTAATTAGTGTGTTTCTAATGGACTTGGGACAACATCTTATAAGATTGAAATGGTGACATTTAAAGAAATTGTATATATACATAAGTATATGTATATATACTCAAATCTTATTTCTTCTTGATAAGGTTATAAGGACTTAAGAAATAGAGAGTTAAGCGAGAGCATTGCAACATCCATATTTATCAGTGAATACAGAAAGTATTCAAGTCTCTAATATAGAGACTAAAGTTATAATATGCCCAATGTAATTCAATATAAAATGATATCGGAAATTACGATAATAATAATTAAATAGAGAAGACATTAAAGATTTATAAGAGGATAACCATCGAACAACATTACTCGAAATAGATATGAAGAAATACAAGTGATACTAGAATATATGAGAACTCCCAGGGAATGTTATAATCTTAAGTGTGTATGACACTAAAAGTTAGAGATTCAATATATGAAACATGATAGATTTGGTAGTTGTGTATAGTTGAAGCCTATGGCCGAGAACACGTACTACTATATAAGTGTAAATCCATGTCTGGGACATGGTGTGGCTGGTAAGTGTGTGTAGCTGTTGCTTGGGGCCGGATACACATGTTACCAAGTAGATGTGATTGGTAAATGTGTATAGTTATTGCCTGGGGCCGAATACACATGTTACCCTATAAATGCTAGATGGTAAATATCTATAGCCGATGCTTGGGGCCAGATACATATGTTACTATAAAATGTGCATAGCCAATGCTTGGGGCCAGATACATATGTTACTATAAAATGTGCATAGCCAATGCTTGGGGCAGGATGCATATGTTATTTTATAAGTTTACGATGGTAAGTGTATAGTTATTGCCAGGGGCTAGGTACACGTTACCTTATATATAAGTTGAGAGTATGCATAGTCGTTGCCAGGGGCCGGATGCATATTATACTCGAGGTATATATATAGTTGATGCCTGGGGCCAAATACATATATCAAAATATTTTAACACTTGAGATATCATTGGCTTAAGTGCTGATCACACATAAGCATCATTATTGTAGTCATTTGTGTGCTGAATTATGACAATTGAAATTTAGTAGAATATTGAATTGTAGTATGTGGAAATTGTGGTACTATAGATATTGTGTACTTTGATGATGTCTTTATTATGAGTTTGGTTATAATGTTATAAGTGAATTATCCAAGTGTGTTTATATAACTTTATTTATTGATTGAACTTTTAATATAGTACTTAAAATAGGTGAGATTTACTTTATGGTTGAGATTAGGATAATATGTGAATAAGGCAAGTTGATGATACTATATGTGAAATTATTGTAAGTTGATTCACTTTATTTAGTAAATCTTAAATGTGAAATTATGTGCAACACCCGCCCTCTAGTATACGTATTTCTGACGTATACATTACATTTTATAAATAGTATAATGGTGGATCCAATTTAAGTTGAGTATATGTATAATTGTAGAGAGGTACCTAATTGCAAGGAAAGTTGGGAGTAAATTGTCACAATAAAAAGTTATGGGTTATTGTGTACTAATTCCATTTCATTAAGGGGCTTAGATGTTATTGTGGAGATATTTGGCAATATTTATAAAGAGTATTTTTATTATTATATTAAGTGATAATTATTCAATTAAATGAGGGACACCTAAGGGGGGCATTTGGTGGCTTATGATTAGTTGTGTGTGTATATGTGTATATGTATGTATGTATGTATTTATGTATGTGTAAGGTGTGTAGAGATTTGGAGAGAAGAAGAAGAGTGTTTATTGATAGATTTGTAGAGAGATTTTGATCTTGCATAATTCATCAAACAAGAGGATTGAGAAGCTTTAGGAGGTCTTTTATCAATTCGGATATCAATTGGTAAGCTTAGCTTGTGTTTTTAGTTATTGAAGTTGAGTTTTGATATTTGGTAAATTCGGATTATGTTTTTTATGTTACATTAGTCTTATTATTTTTATCATAAATTGAGTTATAGAGATCCGATTTGAGCAAAGTTAGATTCTCTGGAAACTTCAGAGAGTCCTCTACAACTTTTATGTTTTGAGCCAGAGCTGATTTTATCGTTAAGGTTGACTGGTAGGGCTCGACATTTTCTTGCTCTTGCTATCAGCTTTGTTTTTCCCAGTTTGCATCAAAAATCCATAATTAAATCCACACATGTCTAAATTAAGTAATTCTAATTGTAATTTATTGTAGACTGATATGACTAGCTTCAATATTATTTTTATGATTTTTGGACTTGTGTGTGAATTATTTGGATATATTGAATCTTGAGCTTTAAAGCGCATCTAATGCATTTAGGTACAAGAGGCACGGTTGTTATGTGAGATTGATATATGGTTATGTATAGGACTTGATAAAGGGAAGGAAGACACTCATAAGTAGAAGAAGGACTCTTTTTGAAGTTAAAAGCACTTTAAGGTAAGTAATTATAAATATATGTTGTGTACATATACTAATCTCTTAGGTATATTTTATGTATTTCCTTTAATGGAATTGAATGAATGAATAGATTAGTGAACATGATGTGGAATGAATTTCTACCTTGTTGTATATTGTTAATGTGAGAATTGGTTGCCAATTAATAATATTGTCAAATGATGATATGGTGTATTGTAGTATATTGTTGGTATATGGTTGGTATACTTTTGGTATATATTAAGTATATGATCGGTATATTTACCGTTTATAATTGTGTATATTGATGTTGTAACTATGAGAAATGGATTGTGATCATGGAAGGAATATTAATGATATATTGTGATAATGCCTTGTTGAGATGCAATTGCATGGAATGATATTATGATGTTGGAAATATGAGCGTGGATGGAACAATTATGAAATATTGTTGTGATAATTTATTAATATACAATTGCATTGAATTATATTGTGTTGTGATTCACACGAAAGTGTGATATGTGAGAATGTGAGGAATATGAGGATGTATGATTATGAGATGGGCAAGCTGAGCCAGGTGTATAGCTACCCATGTGAGAAGTGAGACTGAGCCGGGCAGATAGTCTCACTAAATGGCCATATAAATGAGATTGTGATATGTGATATGGGCAAGCTGAGCCAGGCGTATAGCTACCCAAAAATGATATGTGAGATAGTGAGACTGAGCCAGGCGGATAGTCATACTAAATGACCATTTGATGATATTAAAATTATGAGAAATATAGCTGATGAGGCTAAGTGTGAGGTATTTATGTGAGGTTGTATCCGACCGGATAATGAATAGTGAGAATGAAATATGAATGTGTGAACTTTTGAAATATTGTGAATTTGGTTATGAGTATCAAATATATTGTTGATTGTGATTACATGGATACTAATTGGTGTGGTGATTTACACATACTTAGAGTTTATGCTTTTGAATGAGATAATGCGAATGGGTGATGGAAGTTGATGAAATTATGAATATAAATACTTTAAGCTTGTGTTTGATTGTGAATCAAGTGTTGGTGAATGAATTGGTGATGTTTGGTATGTTTATGAAGTGTTTTTAAGTTTGGTTTGAGTTATATTTACATATGGAAAGGTTTGACAAGCATTGGAATGGCTAAAGTGGAGTTTTGGTCATACTTGGGTTGATCACGGTTTGCTTACGACTGTGAGGAAGCAACCGTGAGCACCCTGGCCCATTTTGTACAGTGAATTAGCTTCAGCCTAGCTACTTACAATCTGGCTCGCGACCATAAGGAGCCTGCTCATGGTCACGAGCCACTTCTTTACGACCATGAGGAGCCCAACCTCCTCCTTCTGCACACTTTTGTCTTTGTATTTTTACTATAACTCAAGCTATAGAGCTCTAAATGGAGCATGGTTTAATGCTAAAAAAAATTTAAAGAGTCTTCTATAACTTTTATGTTTTGAGTTTGAGTTGAATCTATCATTAAAATTCTCTAATAGAGCTTGACATTTTACTGCTCACTTGCTCTTTCTTCATTTGGACTCCCGTACGCACTCGATGTAGTGCCAATGGTAATGGAGCTTTATGGTAATTGTATGTAGAGGTAGTAAAGGTTTAGAAAAGTATCTTATTACCTCTATAGATTTATTTTATGCATTGGATATGATCCTAAATTAATTCATTACTTATGAGTTTGCTATATATGTACAAATGTGTTAGTAGTTGCTTATTGAGTTGCAAGCTCACCCCCTTTGTGTTGAAATTTTTCAGGACTCGATTAGACTTAGCTTGAAGCTTGCATTGGAGTCTTAGGTGGGCCAAAATGAGTTTGATGCATATGACCTTCATCCTGCATATTATGTTGGCATATTTATATAATGTTGTGTAGATGTTGTTATATGTTGATATATGTAAAATATTAAACAATGTACATTTGAGGAAGGTTTTTCTTATGCCATATGACTTCGTGGATTGTTGCCACATTTATGGTGGTGATTGTGGGCGTCACATTATGTGTTTATGGTTGTGATTATTGAGCCTCTATTGCTTTTGAAAATAAAAAGGAATTACTATGGACAATTTAAGAAAGTGCTTATATGCGATTATAATTTGAATATTAGAATTATTTAAATATGAAAAGATATTTTAAATTCAATTGATTATTATTAATGTAATTAATGGAAAAATTGTTAAGAGATTTTATCATGTTAGAGTTTCAAAGTTATATTTTTATGCACTCACTGGGTAATTTTCGTATGAAATTACTCACAATTTTTTATTTAAAATTTCAGCATAGGTGTTTTGTATCTGCTTAACTAGCAACTGAGAGATGAAAGTGCAGTGGACCACGACGACCTATAAGATGGATGGGATGAAGATCTCTAGAGTTGAGAGAGAGAAAGAGAGAGTTATTAGGACTTGTTATGTTGTTTTATTTTGAAATCAATTGTATAATAACTAGTATTTCCAGAATTTTATCAAAATATTAATGTATGGTGTGGTGACACCAATGTAATTAAGCTTATAAGAATATGTATATATGTACATATATGTTTGCTATATTGTAGCAAGCCAATTGCTATCTAATAAATTTATTGGAGAATAAATAATTATGGGTTATTTTATAACAAGATTGTCATATTACCATTTTATAATAATTATTATTAAGAGATTCTTATTGTTGGACAAGGTAACTTCTATCCTATAAGTAATTCATGTGTTAAGTATACTAGTGGAGTTAATGATAGGTAGGGGTATTACATTTAATGGTATCAGAGCCTAGGTTTTTAGATTCTGTAGACACTATGTAGTAATGAGATGATGAATATTACAAATGATATGAGATTTGATGGCAATTGTTACTGAAGTATGTTAAATTTTGAATTTCAAAAAGATGGCCAGAACTAGGGGTGGTATGATAGGAGGTCGTGGTCGTGGACATGGTAAAGGTCAAGTTAGAGGTAGAGAAAGTGGCAACTAGGATAATAGAGATGAGTTAGTTGAGTTAGAAAATATCTCAACTAGGGGTCAAGCATTTGTACGAGAATCACCTCTGTCGTTAACATTGGTTGGCAACGAGAGAAATGACTTACCTAATGCTCGAACAGGTAGTTTATAAGATAGTTCCGTACCGGTTGCTTTTGTCTTAATTTTTGAGAATGTACCTAGAAGAGCGTAGAACGTCTATCAACTGCCACAACCAATGATGTAAATGGATGTACTGAATCAGACAGCACCACCAGTGGTACATATTGATGCTACTGACTTAGCACGTACTATAGCTGCGGTGATGTCAAAAAGAGAAAGATATAAGAAGCCTGGGGTCATTATCGAACATGCCAAGAAGTATATGAATTCCATGGTATTTTAGACCCTAGTCAGGCTGACAAGTAGGTTAAGACCGTGGAAAAGGCCTTTACTATGTTACAGTTGAATAACGAAGAGAAGGTAAGCAATGTATATGGCCTGATGTTCGATAAAGCTGATGATTGGTTAACTCAGATAAAGAATTTATATGGAGGAGCTTTCACATGGCAAGTATTTTTAAAAAAAGTTTAACAGGGAGTATTTAACTGAGACTTTTTAAAGGCAGAAGAAAGCATCTTTTATAAACTTGGTACAAGGTTCGATGACTGTCAAGGAGTACACTGACAAGTTTGAAGATCTGTACCAATATGAAAAAGATATATATCCTACAGAAGATATGAGAAGTGAGAAGTTTAGGGATGGATTGAACATATCCCTACGAGGTAAGCTAAATCTTTATGCTGGCATAACCTTTAAAGGTTGGGTTGAGAAAGCCATGGAACAAGAAAGATTAGATAAAGAGTTAGAAGAAACTGAGCAATAAAATGAGACAAACCAGCAATTTTGGAATGAGAATAAAAGATTGAAGTTTTCTTCGGGTTCAGAAGGAAATGTTAGAAGTGAAGGATATGGAAAACCTCAAGGAAGTCAAGTATCGATAAGGCAATCGATGGCACCACCGGGACAAGCAGATGTTGAAAAAAGATGTGGAACATCATGGTGTGAAGAATGCAAAAGTCACCATATAGGAAATTGTAGTAGACGCACAAGAGTGCGATGTTATCAGTG
Organism: Macaranga tanarius; assembly: GCA_949673435.1. NCBI lineage: Eukaryota > Viridiplantae > Streptophyta > Magnoliopsida > Malpighiales > Euphorbiaceae > Macaranga > Macaranga tanarius. The sequence goes on along the minus strand of CATIWO010017572.1, from coordinate 2,923 downwards.
TGGTGAGATAGGAAACTATGCTCGTGACTGTCCTGAGAGGATGTTAGAAGAACAGTTAATACTAGAATCAAGTGTTCCACACTCAATGAGGGGAAGTAAACCACCAAACCCCAGTAGAGTACAAAATGAAGCAAGTGCAGATGTGGGACCATCTCAAAAAGAACATGTAGGTCATGGAGCTAGTGCTGTCGGTAGTGCTCAGCAAACTAGAGTGTTTGCAGCAACTGAGCATGAAAGGAATAAATATATTTAATGCAATAGATGTATGGTTGATTTTTAAGATAGACTCTTTAAAGGATGAGATAATCCTAGTAATATAACTTTAGTTATGTTAATTGAATTTTGTGGTTTTGAATTCTATGAAGTAAGAAATTGTTTGTTTTGAAATATGATTGCTAATTTAGCGATAGTCACTATTGGTGAGAGATAGGTATGTTATTAGTACAAGAATTGAAGTGAAAGAGATTCTCAGGAATATCATAACAAGTTTTTGCCAAATTTTGAGGACAAAATTCTTTTTAGAGGGGAAGAATTGTAATATCTGTGTCCTCAGGATAAGATTAATAAGATTTACTAATAGTTTAAGATTTAATTAAATATGTTTAAATTTATTTTTGGAGAAGATTTTATTTAAATGAATTAATTAGAAATAAAATCAAATATAAAAAGTTTGGACTAAATTGAAAGAAGAAAGATTTTAGAAGGATTTATGAGTGAAGTGTGCAAACTTAGAGGATTAAAAAAAAAAGAGAAGAAGCTCCGCATTTTTGACACAGAGGAAGGGAAGAAAGGAATGGGAAGAAGAAGAAAGAAGAAGAAGAGGAAGAGGAGCTGGTACTATAGATAGGGTTTCATATACATCAAGATTTCTCAGGTTTGATCTTCTAACCAGGTGAGTGGATTCTTTTTATGTTTATTTTCTTGATCTTAATTCAAGATGTTTAAGTAGAAATATTATTTTGAATTATGATTTTAAGTATAATGAATTACGTGCTAGAATGAATATAATATGTTTTATGATAGTTTATGGATCAATTGGTGATGAATTATGGTTGTTTGGGGTGGATTTCTGCCATTTTTGGGTATAGAACACCTCTGCAGGTTGATCAGGCACTGCCTGATTTATCAAGAGGTGCCTCAGTGTACTGAGGCGACGCCTCAGTGCACTGAGGAGGCACCTTAGTGCTGAGGCGGTGCCTCAGTACTGAGGAGGCCCCTCAATGATGAGGCGACACCTCAGTGGCACTGAGGAGGTGCCTCAGTGACACTGAGGAGGCGCCTCTGTGACTGGTTCTGGTGAAAAATGGGCCTAAATACAAAACTTTGCAACTTAACCTCAACCAGAAGCATACCAACACCTATATAAATACTAAGGCCACTTAGATTGACCTAAAATAGGTTGAAGGGAACCTATCTTAACCAGGATATGTACTATTAAGTTATAGATAGATGCAACTGTGTAATTGAGTTGAACTAGTGAACTGGAGGTGATGTAAATTCTTCTCAAGGAAAAAGCTAGGGATGTTGGAAAGTTTAATCCTTACACTTGATTATCAATATGAAGTGGAGTTAAATTATAAATATATCAAGTAAAGTGAATCGATCCTCAAGTCTTCGGAATAGAGACTAAATCTATAATTTAAGTTAAGTTGTGCGAATTTAAGTACATAAGAAACCTGAAGTATGAAAGACAGTTAGATATATATATATATATATATATATATATATATATATATATATATATTAGTTGGTATCAAAGCCAACCAGGGTTTGATCCGCGGGGGAGGAAGGGAATTGTGGAATTAGAAAGTCCCCCTAATAGGCCTCTGCGGTTCGGGCCCTGGGAGGTCTATGGGCCGGTTGAGTGTGCTAGTTAAGGTTATTAGTGCCTCTACTAACAGGATATCCTTTTGGTAGGAATGGTAAGCGCCTTATCTGGCCTTAGTCATCTTTCCATTGAATGGTTCTAGGTATGACGACATTAGATTTGGTTAAATCTGTTTAGAGTAGGATGGTTTCACCTTTTGGGGAATGTTTGAGATGTTTAGTTGCAAAAGCAGAAACCATTTCTTTGTAATGAACTCGAAACATTAATGCAATAGGAATGGACCCAGAAAGCATTTTATAGTTATGAGTTTTAATTTGTAAAATAATGCTCTTTAAAACATTTTTATCATTTAAAGAGACTGTTATGTTTAGATAGCAACTAAAACTCACTAGTCCTTTGTTAAGACTGGATTCCACCATTCCTAACAAAGAATCAGAGAAGTTCACGAACCTAGGATCCCTCAGGACTGCTAAGATTGAGGCATCTAGACCTTCCCTAGTAAGAGGTTTTATTCCTACTTGAACAAGGCCTATGTGTATGTATTTGTATGAGCGTTTATTTATGCTTTTGTAAAGATTTTGAAGAAAGTAATTGGATTTCTTCAAAAGGTTTGGAGATTTGTATGTCCATTTCTTCTATTTTGATTGTAAATTCATTTTTCAGGAAAGAGAGTTTGGAAGATTCGTAAATCTATTTTTTCTGAATTTTGGAAATTTCCCAGTCATTAATATATTTGGAAAAATCTTCGATAATCAGTTCATCAGAACTAACTACCCATTTAGACTCTGTCGAGTCGGAAGTAGAAGAGTTTGAGAAAGATTGATTTCTACAGAAAATGTTTTCTAAATTCATTTTGAAAATTAAAACATTAAAACTTTGAATTGATCAGGAAAATGGCCACAAGCTTTATTGCCCTACAGCACAACCTGGCAAACGGGACTAACTACTTCACCAATACCTCTCACTGATCAATCCTTGGATGGAAGAGTTAAACTATCTTTTGACAGAAGATCAACCATTTCTCAGTATTCTGATGAAGGATCTACCTCTTCAATAATTGACCCTGGAAGAGCCTCACAACTTCCTTCGGTTATC